>JAVTVY010043451.1:0-209993 GCA_036873755.1 Hanleya hanleyi | reverse complement strand
TCACTCACCGGAGTAGAGGACATTCTATGCAAACGATCATACAAATGTTTAATGATTATTCTCAAGCCGAAGACCGTGATGTATTCGTATACGACTGGACTACCTCTCGTTTTAATGTGCATGCCACATTTATCTGGTTGTCTTAATTGATTCAATGCACCGCGCGGTGTTCTCATTGTTTGTTGTTAAGACGTTGTTGTTCTGACGTTCATTGATGTTCAATAAAAAGATTCATGAAAAAACACAAGTGATGTGTTTGACTTTTTTTATTCAAGTGAACAAGAATGTATAGAATATGTACAAAAGAATACAGGTGGTGTGTAAAAACTGTGAGAGCGTGGGATTCGAACCCACGCCCTGCACTTAGGACTGGCGACCCTTCTGACTTTTATACAGTACTAGTTTTAACTCATATCATGAAAAGTATATCAAATGTCATAGTTTCACAAGTCCAGGTAAGTGGTACTGATGCCATCGGGAAGGACTTTCCGCTTGGGGTAGAAGAAGGTAAAGGCGTCTCGTTGCTGGATGTACGTCCGCATCTGGTGGTCCACGACCCGAAATCCTCTGTTAGTCCCACTTGCACTGGCCTGGCTTTGCAGCACGTTCAGGTACAAGGCTTTGTCGATGGCCGGATCGCGCCGGTTCACCCTTTTGCAGCTAAACTTATTTTGGTCTCCACCGTAACAGTAATACGTCTTCGAGGAGAGAGCAATCATGGCATCCCCACTCCACTCCAACTTGAAGAGACCCGGCGTCCGCTTGTCGTACTGGTAATGGTCACGTCGAGGTAGCCACTGGTCCCGTTCCGCCTCATACTGTGCACGTAACTCGGGTTTGACCAGGGACTCCCAATCTGCATTAGACACGGCCATGTAAGCAGAGTCTGTATCCATCTCCATGAGTTGCCAGTCTGATGGATTAAAATACACACCCATGAAATCATACAAAAACTGGAGCATCCTCAGCTTGGCCACCTGGTATACCATACATCCAATTTGGAGGGGTAGGTTGTAACGGATAGTCTTTTTGGCTAAAGTGATTTCACACGTGTCGTCATCGATGACCTCCACGGACCGAAACAGGGGAGAATTGACCTTTTTGCGGGCCTGTGGGGTGGTACAGATATTCACGTTCACGTGCTTATCTTGGTTAGTGACCGTTTTGCCATAATAGCCATTGCCCGTGAGCTTCCACGATTCACCGATGATGGCCTTACTCGGATCTTGATCGCCTTGACGACGGGCAGACGTCACGATGTCGGCATTCCCCGCAAAACAGGCGTTGGGTACGTACTGTAAGATTTGGTACACGCGCGTGACTTCCAGACCGTGGCTGATGTACCACTGTAGCAGAGGGGTACCCAGCAAGATTTTCTCTGCCCACATACTGCCAATCAACATCCGTCGAGGTCGAGGCAAACACTCGTGTTGCTCAGCATAGGCGCCCATGGTGTCTCCAATGTCATCTCGACCCACCAGTGTGTTCTTGAAAATAGGTGGGCACTGGGCGAATAGTGGCTTGAGAGTGTCGGGAACATGCAGATCACATTCGACAAAGCCGTATAGGTGCCCGGAACGAATGGCGTCGAACATCTGTGGCAGACTCAGGAGTGGTCGACGACTGAGAGGGTACTCGCGCGCTTTAAGGAAACGGCGTAAATGTGGGAGGGCCTGGCACATGGTATGAAATTCACACTCCCACATTTCGATGAGGTGGTATTCCCTCTCTTTGATGTAATCGCCGTTCTCCTGGACTTCTTCCCGTAATTCTTCCGCCGATTTCCCACGTCGTTCGTTGAAGCGTCCAGCGCTGAAATGACATTCGTGGCCGTGCCAATAGCATCCATAAAACTGGAATACGGTCGGTGTTCTACCCACAAGGGCCAACCCATCGACGGGGAGTCGACGATCTCCTATGCGCTTCTCTGTGGCGTTGGTCTGATGGCGTATAGAAATTCCCCGTCGATAGGCTTCCCAGTCCAACCACTGATCGGCGAGATGTTTGTAGGAGGTGCGTTGCGGTGTGAAATGCTGACCTTCCGCCAACCAGCGCGTATAATGACCGCTGGGCATGGGCTGGGCGAGGGACCACAGGTACAGGGCATTGGCATCGAATCCGATGATCTTAGCACAGGGTTTCCCACCGGGGAGAGTGGTGACGTCCTTCTCGTGGTAGCGGTGAAAAATAAGACTGGGCCCGCCCACGATGTTCTGTTTTAGACAATCATACATGTCCGCGTCTTTTTGCTGTATCAGCGAGAAGTATGTAGGACAATCTTGAAAGAGATGGCGAAGCGCCAGACCCGGTAAACTCAAGCACTCCTTGAATATGTCGACGTGCATCTCACGACGAAAGAGTTGAACCATTTTCTCGGCCGCTTCGAGGAAAGGAACCACATCTAAGTTATTATACCATATCAGGAAATCTCGCAAGGTCTGCATGTGTTGGTCGTTCCATACCTGCTGTAGTTCCCGGTACGTGTCTTCCGAACATTCCACTTGCTTCAAATCGTCAAAGAACGCGTCCCGGGGTGGCAACTGTGTTTCCTCCAAGCGGTCGAGCGTCGATATATACGTGTAAGGGAACCTCCCTTTGGTTTGTGCACAGTCATACGCCTTCACCCACTGATCATAGCTATAATTGGGAGCTAAGTAGTTCCGTACATCCAGGAAATGGAGTGACGTGGTAGTGAGGGCCATATGATTATTGATCTTCTTGATGACGGACTTGATGGTATTAGCCTGGGCCAAGTAAGGGTAGAGAAATTCCTTCACCATGTTAAGATCGTATCGCCCCGAGTTGAAGCCGAGCACAGGTAACTGGCCTAGGTATTGTAGGAAGCGGGCTTTCAATTTCTCCGCATACGGTTTAGGTAAAGGTACATCCTGCGACTGAATGGGTTCCGGCTCCTGGGTGTCAGACTCTGACTCGGACTCTGACTCTTCATCGTCACTAAACGATACACCGGGTATAGGAATCCGATCGTCCAGTTGGTCCAGTACGTCCTGGAACTTGGACACCAACAATTCCGTACTGGCCGCACTGACTTCCTCTAAATAACCCATCATGCGGGTAATCAACTCATGGGAGTCCCCGGTGGACACGAAACAGACGGGCTCAGCGTCATAGCCTGGTACGTTGGTGGAAATGCTCACACTGAGGGGGATATGGCGCTGCGTCCACTGCGTTTTCGCTGAGAACATGTCCATGGGTTCCAACAGGGCCTCGAAATCGTAACACGCCTGGTAGGGAAAATAACGGTCCTCTTCCGGTATGACAAGACCCTCATCGGCCAGTTCCTCGAAGATTGTGGGCGTATTATGATACACGCCACCAGGAAATTTGCGTTTCACACTGTTGTCACAAATCTTCTCATGCTGATGTAAGTTGGCGGAACGGTCAAACACCCGATGGCAATGGGCACAACTGTAGGACTGGGCGTACAGGCTCATATTGTAGATGAGGGAAAAATGACTCACCCCATTGTCGTCGAAGACATTGACTTTCATCGTAGAAGCATACCGTTCTGTTGAGCGATGAACCAATTCAGCCACAAATATGTCATCCTCGCATCGTAATCGGTATACAAAGATATTGATGCTGAACAAAGTTTCCACGACATCCAAATACTTAAAGGGGACTCCACGGAACTGCCGCTCATCCAAGTCTTGCTCCTGTAAATACTGTCTCCAATAGCCATTGGCCACTTTCTCACAACTCTTGGGATTACACTCGTCCAAATGCACGGCCAAACACCGAAACAGACATTTCCGGTCTTTGTAGGGACCCTGTACGCTTCCCGTTAACGTATACAGTCCTCTTCGATGAAGCAGCCAAGATGGAAGAATGACAGGAGCGCCGATAGGATGATCTCTCATTTTGGTGACAAAACATGTGACGTTCGTCACCATTTCTACAGTCCATTTGGTATTGGGTCGTTGCAACCGGGCCCATTCCAATGGGTCCAACGTAGTCAGTTGGTCGATGAGTGGCTCCAGAGAAATTGCATCCGTCACCGTGAACGGCTGGTCAAACACATAGGTATTATTGCTGGGATAAAAATACCGCAACTGGTCCGTTTCTTTGTGCCGTAAGATGTAGCTGAATGTGATATTCAACTTGAACGCTGTGACCTGGTCTGTGAAAATGTTCTCGGCGTAAGTAGAAAGATACGTGAGGTCCTGCAGTCGAAAGTTATACAAGTCCAATAGACGACGGTGACGGTGAAAACAATGGCGTATGGTGGTCCAGTGACGTCGATAAATCTCACTCACACGCTCGTCTTCGGGCAAGACTTCAGCCGGAGGCGCTCCTGGATCCCCTGGAAAATCTTCTCCACGTCTCATGCTGCAGTGAGGCAAGTCCCGGTGATTCCTCCTGTCGTCAGAGTGGTTCAGGCTGGTCAGGTAGGCTGGTCAGGCAGGCTGGTGAGATAGCTCCGTTCGGCAGGCCAATGAATGCAGCAACTCTTTGATTGAAATTGTAGTTTAAGGGCCGCTTCCCATTCGGATTTCGCGGCCCATCAACTCAATGTTTTATTTGAATTTCGCGGTACATTACTTTGTTTATTGAATTTCTTTTCCAGTGCTAAATGTATAAATAAATAAATAAATAAATAAATAACAATGAGAGATTAGTAGGAGATATAAATAGAAGTAAATAAGAATCGCTATATGTACAAGTTCGTAAGTCTCTTTTTGGTTTTTGGTTAAGTTATACTGGTAAATATGAGTTCACTGTAATCGCGTGTATGATTCCTTTGTCTTGGTACCCCTTTGAACGCACAAAGCCGTCCAAAAAAAACTGGGAGAACCATGGGCGTTTTCAGAATTTTTCGGATCGACTTCACTAACGACGCCCTTGGGAACAGGGTGGGTTCTTCCAGAAATCTGTGCCTGTAACAATTGCTTGGAGTGTGTATTGGGGCACAGGACGGCAGGTCCACGTCCTATATTGCGTGAAAGTCAAAGGATCATATTCTGTGTTAAGGCGTCAGTTCGGTGTCATCTATGGGTTAGCGTGTCGGTGTGGTTTAGGATGTGATGTTCTGGTTCCGGAGGTTTCTTGTTGTGCGGCGATGTTGGTATTCTTGTGATCGTCATCCGTCTTCTGTTTTCAGTCTTGTCCAGCCCGTCTTTGGTCTTCGGTGTGCCGTGAGGTGCTGTTTAAAAATTTTTGTCGTCGTCAGTGTTCTGTTTGTTGTCTGTTTGATGAGGACCTTCATCGTGTTCATCTCCATTTCTGAAAGTATAAGATGAAACACAGTGTAGTATTCATTTTTGTGAGTGACATTATCTGTGTGCGTGGTTGTTTCTTGGACGTGTGCTAATGATTTATGTCCTTGGTTGTTGAATTGGTAGCGGCCTTTAGGTTTTGGAGACGAATGTGGTTACCGGCCCACACGGAACATGGTATCTCCGGTGCCCACATTGCCTATTTTATTGCGAAAGATAGATTTTTGGCCAATATTGTCGCAGGGATGTTGATTGGTTTTGGTCACGGATTTTTGAGACTAATGTGGCAACCGGCCCACACGGAACATGGTATCTCCGGTGCCCACATTGCCTATTTTATTGCGAAAGAGAGATTTTTGGCCAATATTGTCGCAGGGATGTTGATTGGTCTTGGCCTCCGATTTTTGAGACTAATGTGGTAACCGGCCCACACGGAACATGGTATCTCCGGTGCCCACATTGCCTAAATTTTATTCCAAAAGAGAAATTTTGGCCAATGCTGACATTGTTAGTTAGTGTTGCGCATGCACGGGGGTAGTGTTATATACTGGAATAATAGCCAGCAGTTTTTATAAAATCTATTAAGGACTTGAATACCTGTTTTCTAATGGGAGGCTTAGGGTTTAATATCGCTGGTAATGTTAAGGGAGTGTTGAATTCTTTTAATTCGTTTCTAAGTGTCTCGCGTTGTGGGTAGTGTTTAGGGCATTCAAGTAAGACATGTTCTATTGTTTCTTCTACATTGTTGCATGCGGTACAGAGGGGTGGTGTGTTTTCAGAAGCATGGACAGATGTGATTTAAGTCCGGTTTTGCCTAGTCTTAATCTGGTGATTATGCGGTCATCACGTTTATTGTCTAACTGGAATCCCTGGACTTGTCTTTTCTCTCCATCAAGGATCTTATGTAACCACCGTCCACGTTCTTCTTCGTTCCATTCCTTTTGCCACTTGCTATCTATTTTGTGTCTAATGATAGTGTTGAGTTCTTTATATCCTAATCCTATTGGCACATCGTGTGTAGCTTTAGCAAGACTGTCTTTGGCAGTTTTGTCGGCTGCTTCGTTACCTCTGATGTTGACATGCGCGGGGACCCATGCTAAAATGGCGTCTATACCCTCGTTGTGTATTTGTGTACATATACATTCTATTTTGTGTATGAGATCAGGTCTACTGTCAGATATAGAATTTTTAATGGATGTGAGTCCACTAAGGGAGTCACTAAGTATCACCGCACGGATTGGTTAGTGCTCGATGATCCATTCGAGAGCCTTAATTATAGCAATCAGTTCACTAGTGTATACAGACATATTGTCTGGAAGTTTGAAACCATTTTGTATGTCGAGCTCAGGTATAACAAAAGCTGATCCTGTGTTATTACTTGTGTTTTTCGATCCGTCTGTATAGATTTTTATGTAATTTTTCCAGTTTTGGTTGATATATTCAAGGGTGGTGGCTCTTATAAAGTCTGGGTTGTCCTTCTTTGTGAGGTAGTCGTGAATACTTGTGTCCACGTGGGGCGACTCTAATTCCCAGGGTGGTCTAATGATTTTGTCTGTGTCGCAGATGTGTGCGATGGGTATTTCGTGCTCTTGGAATAGGTTATTTACGGTGTAGCCGAGGGGGGCGGAGTCTTTTTCCCAGTTTTTCTTTAAATATTCATATTCACTTTTATCTTCAAAAATTTTGTGGCATGGGTGATTTTCGCCCTTAGCTCTAGTTTTTCCTGCATATTTCAGGGACAGTTCCTCTCGTCTTAAATGAATAGGTTTCTCATTGGTTTCTATTTGAAGACTACATAGGGCGGTTCCCTTGAAGGCTCCAGTAGCTATTTTTAGAGCAGAATATTGAATGCTGTCTATTCTTTTTAGTTGTGTCTTACATGCTGATTGGTAGGCGATGGACCCGTAATCTATTTTTGACCTAATGAGCGTTTGGTATAATTTCATCAAACTATATTTACTCGCTCCCCAGTTTGTCCCAGATACACACCTCATGAGGTTCAGGTCTTTATTGCACCGGAGAACTAGTTGATCGATGTGGTCTTTCCACGTGAGTTTTCTGTCAAAGATCATACCAAGATATTTAACACTATTTTTGAATTCAATTTTCTGACCTCCTAGTGTTAGTTTAACGCCAATGTGTTTATTGTTTGAGAATATAATACCCGTTGTTTTGAGAGCGGAAAATTTGAAGCCCCATTTATCCGCCCAACCGCTAATTGTATCTAGTGTTTTTTGCATTATACCTGTAAGTTTTTTGATGGAACGTGCGGTTTTCCAGAGGGCAGAATCGTCAGCAAATAGGGACTGTTCTACTTCTGGATGTTTCGTGTCAATTTCATCGGCTAGGCCATTGATGAGGATGTTAAAAAGGGTGGGGCTAATGACGCTTCCCTGAGGGGTACCGTTGTCTAGTTGATGGTCGGTGGATAGGGTGTTTCCTAGGCGAACTTTAAAATTTCTGTTGTTTAGGAAGTTTTTTATCCAGTGTTGCATTCTTCCCTTAATCCCAAGTTTGCTTAATTGAATAATTATGCCGTCCTGCCATACAAGGTCAAATGCTTTTTCTATGTCTAGGAAGATACCTAGTGTGTACTGTTGTTTGGCATTCCCCTTTTTTATCGAGTGTTGTAATCTGGTTATATGGTCTAATGTACTTCTGTTCTTACGAAAGCCGCTTTGGGTTTTGTTTAATAAGTTGTTGTTTTCCATATGAAATTCCAGTCTATTCTTTACCATAGTTTCCATTATTTTGCATAGATTTGAAGTGAGAGAAATTGGGCGGTAAGAGTTGCTGTCTGATGGATCTTTACCCGGTTTTGGGATTGGGATAACGATAGATGTTTTCCATTTACTTGGAAGTTGTTTGGTCTGCCAGCTGACATTAATTAGTTTCAAAATTAGTTTCTGTGTTTTATTTGGTAGGTGTTTAAGGATCGTGTATCCTAGTTTGTCTTGCAGCAACTCCCTAAAAATTTTCACTTTTATACGTTTTTTCGTGACATTCGGGTCTTTTCGGTAACCTCCGTGTGTCTTCGGTCACCTCCGTGTCTTTTCGGTCACCTCCGTGACTCTTCGGTGATGACATTCGGGTCTTTTCGGTGACCGCCGTGTCTCTTCGGTAACCTCCGTGTCTTTTCGGTGACCTCCGTAACATCTTCACGGACCTCACCGAACTCTCCGTTACTCTTCGGTGATCTCCGTGTCTCTTCGCACACCTCCGTCACATCTTTCGGTCACCTCCGTCACATCTTCACGGACCTCACCGAAAAGACACGGAGGTGACCGAAGACACACGGAGGTGAACGACATTGTGGGAAAAACCCACAGACAAGTCAGTACATCTCCTATCATGTTCCCACGGACCCCACCGAAAAGACCCGAATGTCATCACCGAAGAGACACGGAGGTGAACGACATTGTGGGAAAAACCCCAGTACATGTTCCTCTCACCGAAAAGACACGGAGATGAACGACATTGAGTCCCCACAGACAGGTCAGTACATATCCTATCATGTTCACAGGTCACGCCCCATTCACCCAGACCGGAAGTGACGTCATACGGCAAGGTCACGCTCCATTCACCCAGACCGGAAGTGACGTCATACGGGACTGGTGGCGCCCCCTGGCGGAAAAAGGGGACCAAGAGTTACCTCCCTGGAAAACCTTACTCGAAATGCTTGCTCCCTACTACTACCACAAGAGATCAAATATGATATTATCAAACACTCGACAATGGAATCTAAAAAACATAAATTGGAGAAATCACTTCTATCAGAAGCAGTAAACCTTACTCCATTCATTTACGATGAAAGTCGCGGGACCTACTGGAAGTGAAAAACATATGGATAGACAACTTACTACGATGACTCGAAAATTATGTGAAACCTGGCCCGCAGAGAATTGTCTACTGATCTGATAAATGGCAGCCAGTATTTGAGGATATAGTTCTGGGAGTACCCGGTATAGATTTTGTGAATCTCGGGGATGAGAGCTAGTCCAATCCCAGTGTGAGAAATGTAATAATAGTTGAGGCTCTTGTGAGGATCCAGACCTGTTTACGAAAGGATAGCACCATGACAATGCATTTGTTAATATAGTGCATAACTTATACGAACAAGACAAGGTCTTCGGGGATATTTTGTCATTGTCATTATGTTTCCAATAATCTCATCGACAAGCAACAGATTTAATTATTAGGTCGTATTTACCAAGACGACTCGATTACCTTATGAAAATGTGTGAGGACGCAATCTCTTCACCTTTAATGGACATTTATTTATCGATTTCAAACCAACTACGTCTGAAAGTCGAAGGTTAAAGAAACATGTGTTACATCAACAACTAGTAAACTGAGGAAGACTGAACAAGTTGTACAGGCTGAAGGCGTGCTATTTAACTCAACTTTGGTGCAAACAGGAAAACCAGACCGAATTACGAATATGAATGGACGTTGGACGTAAAAGGATATACTTTTCAGATAAGATGACTGAATCATGTGCTTCCTCTCAATGGTGAACAGTCACAATGAAAGCTTGACTGAGATATATACTCGGGAAAACGACTTGAAAATTCATTTAGATAAAAAATAATGGTCAGTGATTATGTTTTTGTGTAATTACAATACATATAAGGGAAGTGGGAAGAGGTACCGACATACTGACAGAGCCACATGACTTCACAGTATAGTCTTCTGGATAACCTATTCTAAAGCACATACCAAGAATCTAACGATTCGTGATAGGTGTTGTATCTCAGGTACGCTTTTATTGTACCTGTTCATGTGGCAACTTGGATGACATGACCACACGGCCCCTAGCATCGGCATAAGTGGTATATTAGATACAAATCTAGAGCTATGATGGAAATGCTCTGACAACTCGTATATTGGTAATTGATGAGCTGTCTCGCATAAAAGCACATTATCACATTAGCAGTGTGACTAAGGACATGGTGTTTTTTTTCCAATTTCGAGGTTTATAGGTCACCTAAGTAGGTCTGTCCAAGGGGTGGGAAAATCCTCCCGAGGGTAGTGCATAGATTGAATAAGTTTAGCATCATGTAAGCTCCCAGAATGGGAATTGGGGGATTCCATCCAACGATTCTCAGATGGTCTGAATCTGGAATGGACCAGGCTTCCTGGTATCAGGGAACCTTCAAATGTCACAATGAAACATACAACTAATGCACGTTCATGCCAAAAATCAACGTTCTAATGCCAACGGTTCTCCTTATTTTGCCGACGAAAGGATTCGGATGGACTGACTGACCCACTCACTGACTACCGGACAATTTGCAAATGAGAGCATACTTGGTAGGAATATCTTGCTGGCATTCTCTTGTCTGCCTTATTTCTATTTCGTATACATTTTAGAATTGGTGCTGTCATACGAAATAATCAAACAGAGAAAGAACTTATTCGAGAAATTTAGAGATGGGAAATACGAGCCGGACAGTGATGATACAGAAATGTGAATGCAAGTGTAATTATTTATGTACCGGTACTCACTCCACTCGCTTATTTTGTACACGAGTATTAAAATTTCCTATTTATATTGATGAATGAAGTATTTATAGTATGAATGATTTATGTATCATAATGTTTCTAATGGTATATATTTTCTTGAATTTTTATATATCGACTGATCAATAAAACTTTAGATACACTATATCTGGAGTTCTTTATGAAGTTTACTGCATGTATTTATTGTCCTTGCATGGTTCTTGCTTCTATGTGTCCGTGGATGTCCGTTGATGTCTGTTCAAATACTTCGCAAGCGATAACTTCCAAATGCTTTATCGGATTCCTCTGAAATTTGGCATCTGCATTCTTTGCGACAAGACGTCGGTGGGTATTGCGTTTCAGCAAGATCCGCCTGAAGGTGGCGCCACTGCCTCTTGTTCCAGTCCTCTGTGCTTGTCCGTGGATGCCCGTGGGTGTATGTTCAAATACTTCGCAAGCGATAACTCCTAAACGCTTTGTCGGATTCCTCCGAAATTTGGCATCTGCATTCTTTGCGACAAGACGTCGGTTGGTATTGCGTTTCAGCAAGATCTGCCTGCAGGTGGCGCCACTGGATCTTGTTCCAATCTTCAGTGCATGTCCGTGGATGTCTGTTCAAATCCTTCACGAGTGATAACTTTCGAAACGATTTGTCAGATTCCTCCGAAATTTGACAAATGCATTCCTTGCGACAAAACGCCAGTTGATGTTGCGTTTCAGCAAAATCCGCCAGGAGGTGGCGCCACTAGAGTTCATTCCATTATTCTCCAAAATGTTATCTCGTACCATCCCTTACCAAAATCTAAACTCTGGTAATACTATGGTAATGCTCTGGTAAGACTATGGCACCATCTGGTAATACTAGGGTAATGCATATGGTATGCAAACCAGATCATATGGTAATACTCTGGTTCATTTTCCATGGTCTGGTAATAATGTGGTTTGACCAAAACTTTGCAAAATATGGACCCTGCTGTGGTAATACTATGGTAAGATTCAAACTTTAGTTTTTTCTTCAACTTTACTATGGTAATGCTGTGGTAAGACTATGGCACCATCTGGTAATACTAGGGTAATGTATATGGTATGCAACCAGATCATATGGTAATACTCTGGTTCATTTTCCATGATCTGGTAATACTATGGTTAGAACAAAACTTAACATATTAAGAAAATCTGTACTATCGTAATACTATGGTAATACTATGGTAAGGACAAAACTTGGCTCTAGAATGATTGTTTTCGTGCACTGTGGTAATACTATGGTAAGAACAAAACTTTACATATTAAAAAAATCTGTACTATAGTAATACTATGGTAAGGGCAAAACTTGTCCCTACAAATGATTTTTTTAATATACTGTGGTAATACTATGTAAGACTAAAACATATTAAAACAATCTGTATCAAAATGAAAATGTTGCGGTTATATTGCGGCAATATTACGGCAATATTGCAACAATATTGCCGCAATCCTTTCTTGCGGTGACAATTTCTGATGATATTGTAGAAATATTCTCAATTAACTTTATCGATTGACTGATTTCTAGTATTTGAACACAAAAAGTTTCAAATAACAATTATCTTGACAATTTGACACAAATAAATAAAACTAGAATGGGGGCTAACATACACTGATCCATATAATCATAACAATTACTCACTACATACTAATATCTAATTTACAGAATGACTATTGTAAGTCTCTGAGGGTATCTAGTGCACCCATCACCTGGGTAGCCAGCATTCCATATATCCTGTGACATAAATCAGTTGTCATCAACTAATGTTTTTGCATTGGAATCTTGGCCTGTGCTTACTGTGATTGGTTCGCATGGAGCTTGCTGCGTGCTCATCGCAATGAATTTGCTGCATAAGTCGAGGCAGCCTCATTTGCATGTCAATAATATGTGAATGTGCTGTAAATATACATGTCAACTACAATATGAGACTAATATGGTAAGCAATCTGGTAATGATAGGGTAATGCTCTGGAATTGGAACATATGGTATTGATAGGGTAATACATCTGGTAATGCTATGGTTTGAAGAATACCTGGTGTGATTCAAACCATAGCATTACCAGATGTATTACCCTATCAATACCATATGTTCCAATTCCAGAGTATTACCCTATCATTACCAGACTATTACCAGATTACTTACCATAGGCTTACCAGAGTACTTACCTTATTACTTCCATATGAGATTTTACTCTGGTAATGATCTGGTAATAAATACTGTGGTTTTCATCTGGTAATACTGTGGTAATACTATGGTAATAATCGGAAATTCATGTGCTGCAAGTGATATAACTTAGAAACACTTGGTCGAATTTCTTTGAAATACCCTACCTTTCTGGGTAATAACATGGGAAACGCTCATCGGATTCTTTTCAAATTTGGCATGCATGTACCATGCCAGGAGATGTTGCTTGGGATTGCCTTTCGCTCACTTGCATTCACAGGTGTCGCCACCTGGTGGCAAAATCACAAATTTGTTTCCGGGTAATAACTTGATAACCACCCATCGGATTCTTCTTAAATTTGGTATGAATGTACCTTGAAATGAGATGTCGCTTGAGAATGCATTTCTCCGACGGTGGGCATCCAGTACCGGCAATAACTTGAGGACCCCTCTTCACATCCTTCTCAAAGTTCATATGCCGATACCATGCCATGAGATGTTGTTTGGGATTGCGTTTTGCCTGCTTGCACCTACAGGTGGTGACACCTGGTGGCAAAGTCTAAATTTGGTTTCCGGGCAATAGGTTGAGGATGCCTTCAGATTCTGGTTAAATTTAGTTTGCAGATAATATGCCATGGGGTTGCATTTTGGTTACATAATTTTCATGCTACACCGTGAGGAAAATATATTACAGCAGCAATCAACATTCAGTCAGCCTTTCTGAGTTGATCTCAAAACCCGAGGAGGCGGAAAGACCCTTCTGCTTCTTACGCCTGTGAAGTAGCTGTTGCCACCCTCATATATATCCCCTGAGACCGAGAACGCTTATAAATATTGCTGCCATTTTGGCGGGGGACCTAGCATCCTCTGGCTGCTTGTTTCCTTACGAAGTGTGATAGAAAGTTACCCTCTCATCAATATTAATCATATGGTAGTAAGAAATACACACAATCGTCGCGTGATTAATTTAAAGACTTTAATTGTATAATATGTCTGAATATGTACATAGTTCATCGGATGAATGCAAAGAAAACGTATTTATATATTCGTGTGTAGAATGTAACCAATAGAAGATATACTTTGAATCGAATAATAGCACTCTATTCGGTTAATACAGGTGCACACTGTGGAGCTGTTCCCATATAAATTAGGGAGCCGTGAAATTCATTATCATTAAGGGTGATGGTGATGACGTCACGCGGCGATGACGTCACTTTCGGTCACGTGACTTCCGGTGCGGGGCTACTTCCGGGCCAAAGGTCATATCCGAGTCAAAGCTTATTTCCGGGTTAAATGACATTTTCAGGGTCAAATGCAACATCCGGGTCAAAGGTGACTTCCGTGTCAAAGGTGACTTCCGTGTCAAAGGTCACTTCCGGTCACGTTCGATAACGTGATTTCCGGAGATGTTCGGGGGTCATATACGAACCATACACTCGGGGTTATGCTGTTTGTACTTACATTCGGGGAGTGATGGGTATAAATACCGGGGTTAATGACAGTGTGCGACATTCAGCGAGCGTCATTTGCTCCACCATGTCATTAGTTCTACGAACCATCTCTTCCCTTACACTCGAGGTGGGGTTACACGTCTCTGAGGGTAAAGTCACCGTTGTGGATAGCTCCGGTGTAGCCTTGTTCCATACTACGTGAGAACAACGCTACGGCTGCAAGCCAGTCACCAGATCGAGTTGTTGGGAAATTGCCGTACGGGCAATATTTGCCGAACCAATTGACCATAACCAATAAAATAATTCGATTTAGCTTGGCAAGAGATCGAAACTCGGACGAGGGGGTTATACTGTCCATGTAAAACTTATCGATGTAAAGATGGCGGCGATGTGGACAGTTTTACCCCCCCTCGTCCGAGTTTCGATCTCTTGCCAAGCTAAAAACGGACGGTCACTCATAAACAAGGATTTTTATGAAAGGTAAGTGGACATAGAATCGAATTATTTTATTGGTTATGGTCAATTGGTTCGGCAAATATTGCCCGTACGGCAATTTCCCAACAACTCGATCTGGTGACTGGCTTGCAGCCGTAGCGTTGTTCTCACGTAGTATGGAACAAGGCTACACCGGAGCTACGTTGTGGAAGACCGCGATGTCTGCTGGTCGGGCCCCGAGTCCACATCGAATACGGTTACCCTTCACCGTGGCGGCTGGACCAAATTTAAAAGGGTGTTGAGCGGTGAACTCGACGGGAACCTCATCCACATGGAGAACGTCATCTATGCACACTTTGGACCGTTCTTCGCATGTGTGGGACGTTACCAGGAACCCACCCGAAATTTCATCCTAGAACCTGATCTATGGACGCTCTTTGAGAGAGTGGCACCTATTGTGGACCAGTTTTTTAAATCCGGACGAGCGGTCAGCCGTTCAGTTGGCTTGGGCTCGTGCCCTGAGTGACGCGGCGGCAGATCCCAATGAACAAATTATCAACCGCGTCAAGGAAAAGGACTACCCGGTACTCACCTCCATGAACTGCAAAGATGTCCTTGTGAAACTTAACACCCGTAGTCCACCGTCAGAGGACGACGACGCCATAGATTATCCGGCTAGGCATAGTCAACCAAGAATATATACAACGGTGGCAGAACTCGACGATACCCTCCAGAAAGGAACATCGACCTCGTTATAAATACACGATACACCGTGGGTCCTCATCAGTCATCACCATGAAGCGCTGGGAGAAGGTGTTGGACACGTTGTATTACAGTTCCGACAGTCCAGTTGCATATGGTGCATCGTCTGCCCTCCATCGAGCCGCTACACCCCACGGCATTCGTATATCGCATGTTCGAGATTGGCTTTATATTCAGCTAAAGTATTACCTACTTTCTAAATGGCTTTATTATATATATATATATATATATATATATATATATATATATATATATATATATATATATATATATATATATATATATATATAAGACACCTTTACCTTACGTCGAGCTGCCCACCTCCATTTCCTACGATCATCGTTGGCGGTATAGATGCTCCCTGGCAAGCGAATTTGGTCGATATGGGCGCCTTCGCCAAACACAACGATGGAAATCGGTATATCTTGACATGCATCGATATCTTGTCGAAGTATGCGTGGGGGGGCGTTCAAAGTCCGCATGTACAAGCACTTTACAGATATGAATACACGACGGTACCTCGATGTCCTCCCGAAACTTGGGTGGTTACCATCGAGTCTATCACTGGAGTACTCAGAGAGCCCCCCTCACCGTTACGGAACGCAACGAAGTCCGGCGTGCCTTGTACCCCATGCAACCCCAACCACGGCCGAAGAAGGTGTTCAGAAGGGTCAGTAAAGTGAAGGGCAGGTTCGAGAAGAGGCAAGAAGGTGCACTTCGTGAAATGACAAGGTTGGCCCATTTCGTTCAATTACTGTGTCGCGGCCAACCAGATAAAACGGCTATAAAACCAGGAACCACCGTCGTCATCGGTCATTCCACGCTCGACCATGAGCATAGTGCTATGGACAAAGTGTCTCTGAACACAACGTCTCTCAAAACGCGCAAAGCACAAGTGGGCCTCGTAGTGACATGGCTAACCCTGCTGGGCGTCTTGTACGGAGGTGAAATTTAAGCCGTATGACGTCGGGCATTACAGGTTAGTTTTCCTGTGTATTCTTGCATTTACCAGTTTTACCCCATGTTGAGGCGTTTACCCCATCAGACGTCCACGATGCTCATCTATTAACATCAGATGAGTTGTCTGAGCTGATCTGTCATCACAGCTCCCGAGCTAGCGTATCTAATTCCACTTAAACCGGTGCTAGGGGCCGTGTGGATACTTTATTGTCTCCACATGAACAGCTACAATAAAAGCGCGGCTGAGATACTAAGGCTACATCCGAGAATCCACCGAATTCTCGGGTCTGCATGTCGACGAATGCTTTCCTGTAGAGTCATATGGTTGCTTTT
This sequence comes from Hanleya hanleyi, assembly GCA_036873755.1. Taxonomy (NCBI): domain Eukaryota; kingdom Metazoa; phylum Mollusca; class Polyplacophora; order Lepidopleurida; family Hanleyidae; genus Hanleya; species Hanleya hanleyi. The sequence continues at coordinate 193,128 of JAVTVY010043451.1, read as the reverse complement.
TAGTCGCCAGACGTCGTCAATTTTTCCCACTTCTTGTATATCGCTCCAATTTATTACCTGTATGTGGTAAGATTGTGCTGGTGGACTGTAAGTCCCCGACGCCAGCCCTCTGTACATGTCTCTCGACAAATATATGTAGGTTTATTGTTTTGGTGGGACATTTAAGCCGTGCGACGTCGGGCATTACAGGTTAGTTTTCCTGAGTATTCTTGCATAATAATTTACCAGTTTTACCCCATGTTGAGGCGTTTACTCCATCAGACGTCCACAATGATCATCCCTTAACCTCAGATGAGTTGTTTGAGCTGATCTGTCATCACAGCTCCCGAGCTAGAGTATCTAATTATGTTTAAGCCGGGGCTAGGGGGTCGTGTGGATACTTCATTGTCTCCACATGAACAGCTGCAATGAACGCGCGGCTGAGACACTAAGGCTACATCCAAGAATCCATCAATCATAGTATACATGAACATAGGCTAGTTTCCTGCAAGAGAGAAGCGGTCATATCTCTTCAATTTACGACGTAGCATATATCAGCACTCTACTCATCTCACCTAGGATACAACCGCCAGCCGGGAGTGCCAGTCAAACAAATCTACAGACTTCCTCCACCCCAGTCAAACCTCACCCTTTCCGAGCGACACCACGTATACAGTCCAGGTCAATATCGAGGCCTACATCAACTATTGCAGCGCCCACTACGCCGAAGACTCGTCGTATACGACTACCTGCAGTGAACAACCGAACATGTCGACAATGGTACCAAAGCTCGACGCACCGACCATCCCGATTCACTCGTACCAAGTTTCAAGAGCGGGTCACTACGACACTACTCTTTCAATGCGGGGCCGACGGGCTTAGGCAAGATGCTCTTCGTCCAGAAACTCGTTCAACACGCCGACAACATGATTACCTCACCCATTGCCCGGATCGTGTAGTGTTACGGAGAATGGCAAGCGGCGTATGCAACAATGCCCCATATCACTTTCGTGGATGGCCTACCAAACCTGACCGACCGGATGGTCATCGATAATCTGATGGCGGAGAAGGATGCTCGGGTAAGGCAGTTCTTTACCGAAGGTAGTCACCCTCTGCGACTCAGTATGATGTACATTGTGCAGAATCTGTTCTGTAGAAACAAAAACATCGGAACATCAGTTTGTATACCCACTACCTGGTGGTGTTTAGAAACCCGAGGGACACCACTCAACTGCGGCATCTGGCGAGGCAGATGTACCCCGGGCGCACTCAGTTTGCATTGGAAGGCATTACCGATGCGTCAAACCCTCAATACGGGTATATGCTATTCGACCTGAAGCAAGGCACCCCCGATCACCTTCGACTACGGACCGGTATCTTTCCGGAGAGACCCACCCTGCGTACGTGCTAAAATACTGTAAACACATCGACAGTGGCTCCTCAGCTGTGTTGTGTATGTGATGAAGCGAATAATAAAAACTTCAAACACATCATTCTTGTTCATGTTGTCTCTGTATTCAGCCAATAAAAAGGGTAGAGTTGTGGGTTCCATCGTTAGTTGAGCAGGATGTCTGCTCGAGTACGGAAGCATGCTCCGACGCTCCGGGTGCTGAAGACTGCCCCACCCAACTTGTATTGCCCTATGAACGTGATATACCGTTGAAGCATCTAATTGTACTGCTGTAAAAAAGGGGGATATTGTCTGATATTTCCACAAACGCATCTTTTGGATGCATTGACCGTAGATATCGAATAACCCTTGATACTCTATCGACCCTTCGCTTCTCGCAGGTGTTCCATGCACTAAAATACCAATATCTAGGTTAAAATGGAGTTGATGGAAATTCGCTGGTTTGTGAGTTTAGCGTTCCTGTGCTTCTTTGTTATGGAGCGTATTCCGGTAATTGTCATCAAGCATTGCTCGAACGCAATTTTAGTTACAATGAATTGCTAACACGCACCGCAATGGCATTCTGATACGGGCTATAACTTTACAATATCCATGGAAGTGCTTTGTATCCCTCACATGCCATCAGCCAAGCTTATTTTCGCCTAAACGGAGTGATCACTACACCTCCATTGTTAAAGGTGTGGAACGCAAACCCTCTTACCACATCCGCTAAGGACAAATCTGAGCGCATGCACCAACAAACCTATATGAAACCACTGACTGTCTCCCAGATCTTGTCCCTGCGTTGCTCACAATCTACGTCACTAGTGATAACGCTCGGCTTCAGTATGCTTCTCCACTAATCTGCTGTAATTGTATGCTCTTTGCAGCAGCTTGTGGGACGCTGCAACGTCACCCGTGAGCGAATTAAGTCAAAACAGTTGTTTTGATGCCAGACCCCTGGCATACGGTACGCTTCAGGACTATAACCCCAGTGAAAACTTATTTAAGGAAATATGAGTCATTCAGTGGTGAAGATAAACCGAGTGTTAGCCCTGTGAGGGTAAAGCAATTGAAGGCTACGTTTCTGATACAATGCGACAATCTCCCGGTTTGATTTTTTCACTTTTTAACCTTGTGACAGGCGCACAACAGCGTTTGGTGCCGTTAAGAGACGTTCGACACCGAAAAAGCAACTGGAAGACGAACGAACAATGACCACAAAGAGTCCTTAAACTAAAAACCGTTATCACTTGTTCAAGAGGAATGTGTGGTCGTAACTTTATAGCATTCATGTTCCATACAGTTTGCCTAGAATAATGATAGGGCGATTGTGTTGGCACACCACAAGCGTTCCAATGCTGGTAGATTGAGGATTAAAGGTGAACATAATACATTCTTTGTAGATTCAGGAGTATACGAGAAAATATTCACAGAACCAACCCAATTCGCCGAAATGTTAATCTAGGCAAACTGTATGGATCATCTCACAGAAGGAAACAAACAATCTCATGCCACAGGGGCTCGTTACCGTTGTTAATTGGTTAATTAGGTTGATTATAGGGGGAATGTAGAAATTCCCTACCTCGACCCCCCCCCCCCCGTATAATCAACCTAGTTAACCAATTAACAACGGTAACGAGCCCCTCTGTCTCATGCCATGAGAATGCATTGCCAGGGCAATTCTATTTTCAATTCTGTTGAAGGAATTAATAGAGTGTAGATCTAGGTACAAACGATTGTCGTTTGTGATACCGGTAACACATAATTCCTAACCTCATAAGTTCGTGTGAATGCACAAAGTGGAAATTTATTTTAAGACCATACATCACATATTATTTATTAATAAATATGCTGATATTGGCCGATACGCAGTTTCAATTTTCTCTGTTGGCCTGTAAATCTTATCATTTTAATTATAAATGTATGAATGAGTTTTAGAATGTATTAAGGTCGCAAAAAATATTCACCGTAAATAAATATAAATTCCTCCCATCCAAAGAGCTTAACACGATTTAACAATGCCAGGTGACTTCTTAACTACCGGCATACATTTAGATTAAACATCTCATCTTAAAATTAGCTACCGTACGAATTAGCCCTCTATCATCTACTGAGCGTGAAATGGTCGGAAATTGTACAAATAATTTACTATAATTTAGGTTACAGAAAATGGGGAAAAATAATAAGACGGGTTTACTAGGAAAAGTATTTTTTTATTTTATTTTTTTGCCATGAGAACTGAACAATATTACCAAGGGTCTCAGAGGTTCGTTTTTGAATGGCAGATTTGTAGCAGTCACAGTTAAAGGGAGACAATCTAGATTTCTCAATATTATTTCAAAATGTACGGACTGCTCCCCTCCCTTGTTGAGGCTCCCGAAAGGGCGATACAACGAAACAATGGAAACTTCTGTATTGTACTTGAACGTCAGAAAAGCAACTTTTTATTTACTTCCAAATATTAAAACGTTCGAGTATCAATATAATAGAAATGTAGAATAACCTTTAGAAGCTATTTCGCTTTTTATACAACAGCTTTTCCAGCGGCGAGGAATTATCCCCTCCGTTGCTTCCCTCAATGGCTGCAAGTGCTTCCCACAATGCAATTTCCATGTGAGACCGACAAGATGGCTACCAAGTTCAGAGTTGGTGATTTTGTGTGGTAAGACATTCTCGAAATCGTTAATTTTGTGGTTGTTTCATCGTTGATTCTCATTGCAAATTATGATTTCTGAACTCTGTTTTATATATTTGCAGGGCCAAGTTGAAAGGGTTCCCTGCCTGGCCAGGAAAGGTGAGTATGAAGATAGCGTCAGTTTATCGCCGGGCCGGCATTGTTTGTGGCTGCTCACACTGCGCCCTGGCAAGACGGAACGAGGGTCTGGCTGCACGACTGCCACTCATTTCCAGGCGGAGAATTCATGCTGGGCGTTTGACAGTAACCGTGTCACCAATATTTTACTACCGTATGACTTGCTCAGGTTTCGAAAGGGGTATATTTGGTTCTTCCTTAGAGAATATCTGAAAAACATTGAACATCATTGCATGAAACATGTCAAATAAACGACAGAAGAACATATTTTGATAGATAACAACTTTATTTCTTGGAATTTTGAGAATTGCTGCAAAGAAGATTGTTCTTGCAGTATTAAGCAATAGTTCTCCACATGCAAGTATTCATATTTTCTATGTAAAGTGGTAAATGTTGCTAAACTTTGAATAGACAAGTTTATCCACAACATCGCTTCTTCTGGAGCAAGCATAAAAATCCTGTTTGCTAAGATCATATGAGGCAGGGGGTTCTCTTTGTGTACATAACATATTTATAATGATTTCTGATAATAAGATATTTTTCAAACAATATCAAATTTCTTTTTTAGGTTATTGAACCCAAAGCAGAAGTGAAGCGACCTGCCAGTAAGAAGATACAACACCAGTTTGTTTTCTTCTATGGATCAGAGAATTAGTAAGTTTGATTGGGTGCCTCTGTGTAACTATGATCACTGTTAGGAACCTATTCTCCCAAAAACTTCTTGTCATTAAAGGTTTGGCGTAACTAATTTGGTGGGTTTTTGTGGCTACATACACACCGAATGTATCCACATTTTGAAAATCACGAAAAAACTAGATTTTCCTAAAATGTGGATACATACGCTATAATGGCAATGTATCCACAATATTTTAACATAGTGACTGCTATATTTTATAATTCATCGTTATCAAAGCCGTACAGTACGATTATGTAAAAGTTATTGCAACTTCGGATTCCTCGAGATGAAGCTAAAAAACTTTAACTTCAACAAGTTTTCGGCATCGATCTTTTGACAATAAAACAGCAGGAGGTACTTACGATCTGTTAGACTGAACTACTAGAAACTTATCATTCAAGTAATCGTATTGTTGGACTGAGTTCATGAGTGGAAGTTGCGATGGATGGGAAAGAAATGTTATTATTTTGCGGAGTGTGTTCTTGCTTTTTGCCAGCCATGTTGGAGTCCATTTTCTGATTGGTTGAATAATAGGTGGGAGGAGCCATGACGCAGATTCCAGCCAATCAAACTTTTCCTTACTCTTCACCTGCATTGATGTAAAATTTGGACTTCCGATTGTTTTGAAGTTTCTTGGAACATATAGTATCTCTTTCCCATCAATACGACCAGAAAAACAACTATGTATGTTTTAGAATCTAAATTATAATTAACTCGGATGAGAAGAATTCATGCCACACATGCAAGTATTTCCGATTTCGATTTAGCCCTGGAAAGATGAATACTTCGGGTGAGAAGGAGAACACAAAATGTTGTCTGACGACACTTCACCCAGTCAAAATATTCAACCTTAAACATTTCTCAAACTTACGTTTTGAAAGTTATAATCAAGTATTTACTTCTATAGAGGTGTTTACATTGCTAATAAGATGTGGATACATCACTTATATAGAAGGTGTATCCACATTTTGAAAAAATAGCCAATTTTACGTCTCGCGAAAATGTGGATGCACTTCCTATATAGTCGATGTACCCACAAAAACCCGCCACGTTAGTTACGCTAAAGATTCTACCAAATACTCTCTGCACACTTTATATGAAAACGAACAGAAAACCTGCTTAGCATGGCTTGTGGGGTAAACATGCATGACAATGTCAATTTGGAAGAGTTGTGTCCCTTTACGTATATTTACGATCGTATATTTGGATATTTCGATGAGGTAGTTCAGTCAGTTTGACTAGCATGTTCACCATCAACAACAGCAGCATTGTTCACATATCTGGAGGAGTTCTCGAAAGATGCTTGAACCCTGTATAACATGTCAAATATACCTTCCTTCAACAAATAACATAAAAAAGTATGGGCTGTGAGGATCATTTGTAGGAACTCTAAACCATGCTTCATCCATTATGTCAATATGACAGCTGGGCTATCCATGGGTCATTCCGCACTAAATCAGTGCACCTTCATTCATCACTGACTGTCACTGATTTCCTTGTGGTTTGTTAGGATGTGTTTTTATTTCTCTTTGAACAGTGCCTGGATACCCGAGGAGAATATCTGGAACTATGTGATCCATAAAGATAAGTTCATCATGTCCACGCGTATACCGAAGGGCTTCAAGGAGGCTGTAGAATCTATTGAAGATATCATCAAGACCATGCCGGCTACGGTTTGTTCACTTTCTTACTTTTATACTAACATGATGGTTACAGTTTGTTCACTTTCTCACTTCTATGCTATCATGGTGGCTATGGTTTGTTCACTTTCTCATTACTATACTATCGTAACATAAACACAATGCTGTCTGTTGAAGATATCAAGATCATGCCAGCAACAGTTAATAGTTCAATTTATCAGTTCTATACTAACATTAGTTGCCACACAGTGAACATTCCCTGTAAGTACATGTAGGCCAGTCCTGAAGCAAGCCAAGAGAGAGTGGAAGACAGGACATACATGGCTTGAGATCTAACCACTTCATATAGTATTAGTATTAAACTGAATGGCTGACAAACCTGCCTGATCAGAACCTCGGCCACAGACCAGTCTCTCTATGTCCTACCATAATGATCAATTACTACATGTATGTTGATATCTACAGCATATCTTATAAACAAGGTACCACTAAAAAAGTTTGAACTAATTTGCACTGTCTAACAAATAAACCTGCATCATCAGTAACAATTAGGAAGTTGAACACAAGCTGACAATAATGCTTAGCAGCATTCAACATCAGTCCAGCTATACTAGCTATCTGTATGGCATTCACCATGTTCACAGTGAAAGTCTACTTGCAGAATTAGTTACAGGTGTACTGATCAGGCCGTCCCCGGTTACTTCTGCAACTTCTAGGAGAGCCAAGTTTAATACTCTCATCATTTACATGCACATACAGTGTACCCCTCTTGGAATCTGATGTACTCCTGATGTATGTGGCCTGAATTCTGTTGTAAGCAGTGACATCATTGATGTCGGAGACGGCCTATATCATTGAATCATGAAACGCACATGACAAAGCTTATAATTTAATACTGTCGTCTAAAGTGGTGCACTGTTGTCGTGGCCGAGTTTCCGAGATGGGATTTGAACCACCAACCCCTCATTTTCGAACCCGACACCATGACAGCTGAGTCGTGGAATTTCCACTAGCTACAAGCTAGTACATGCACTGGTGAACCTGTTTTGGACCACAACACTGCACAGTGATCGGCTGTGGACGATGTTGTAAAGGTGGCACCAAACATGTATCTAGTCGTAGTGTTATTGAATACTAATGAACTAAGTAATATCTTATACAATATCTTCTGTGGTTATTTGGTTCAGGGGACTCCGGTGTGTTCCTGGTTGTTTTTTTGTTCGTTTTTTTTTACACAAGATTACATGTAGAAAGCTGCAGTTTCATAAGGCTAATAAGCTCTTTGGGACAAAATCTTGTTCTCAACCACAGCTTTAGTTTATGTTCGTACTCTATTGCTGTGTCCAAGTTGAACCTCCTGGTTTGATGTGTGACTGTCATGCAGCTATATGACACATCTCAAATCAGAAGGCATGGCCCTGGTCTGAAAAGAATAGAACCCTAGTGTGGAAAATATTGCTCACTCACTCACTCACTAACTCAGGAGGCATGAGTTCTCTCTGGCATGTACATGTATTGCTAAGAGCAAGGATCCTTGCCATTGTGGTTGGCACTGCAGCAGAAATCACTTCAGAATAATTGGGGGCAACATCTACATCATGTAGTCATAGTTCAGATCTAGTATCTTCTGTAGTTTACAATTTAACCAACGAATATTGTACAATGGCCTGATGGTGTTTGAGAATGTTTGGTAAAGCCCTGTCCCTTCAGTTAATCACTGTCCAGTTTGTAGCCCTGTATATATATGGATGATGTGTAAACGGTTATAGTTGTATATATCCGTTAACATGGTTTTGCATGAATTCTTTCAGATGGCATTGGCAGTAGGTTATTTTCCATGTGTAAGTGGTTATTGTGGGGTTGGCAGGGTGCGAAATAGCCCTTTGCCCGGTTGCCTGGGGCAACCTAAATTTCCTTTGGGCAACCAAATTCTGTCCAAATTGCAATGCATTTGGATGTGTTGGTTGCCCGTACTTGCCGATGGGCAACTAGAATTTGTTTGTCTATTTCATACCCTGGTTGGAAATACGGATTGACCATGACATATAGGCTGATGGGATAAGGAATGACGGTACTTAAACAAAGGTGGTCAGTTTTCTGAGAAGGATAAACGGTTGTAAACTCCAGGAAAAGGTTTCCATTTATTTCTAGCCCTGCATGTTTCAGTGTGATAACCTGGAGAACTCTGTAATAGTGACTGTCAAGACTGATTGACCACACTGAAACTGCTTCTCTACATGTGTCATCTAGCAGTTGTGGATGTCTGCATCTTCTTGGGTTGGCTATCACTTGAGGTGTGCTTCAGCCTGTAACCCAGGATAGATGGTAGTTTGGTGGTTCTTTCATTGATGCCCCTCACATGCTCCAAGCCTGAACACTGTTGAACTGTACCATGTTTATGGAAGTAAAGGATATCCTTAGAGAAGGTTTGAGCCTATAATTAATAGGATAATTGGCTTTCTCCAGGTCCGGGTTTAGACAATGGAACTGCCTCAATTGACGCAGAGATCACTCAGATATTTCACCCACATAGTAGAGGCTCAGCATTTCAATGGTAATTGACTTTGAGGGGGGAGTGAAGGATGTCCTATGAGAGAGCGGTTCAGTTGTTAACTGGGATATGCTTTACTTTGAAGGTGGGACAGAAGTATTTCCTTAGAGAATGGGTTCAGCCTTTAATTGGGACAATTGGCTTTTTTCAGGTTCAGGCTCAGACAATGGAACTGCCGTCAATTGACGAAGAGATCGCTCAGATATTTCCTAAACGCCCTGCAGGAAATGCTCCTCATAAGGACTACTCTCGGGAACCCCTTTCTGGCATTCGTAAAAAGGTTGGTAATTTGTGTCCTGAACGCTTGCCTAGTAGCGTAGTAGTTTTAGTTCTTCAGGTAGACCTTTCAAATTCATCCCGTCTCATTTTCTGCTTTCAAACTTCAGGCCTCTGTTTTCTATTTTCCTATATGAGTAAGTAAAACTACAGTTAAATCAAAATTTGTACCTATAGATTTAAGCAGTGCACTTTTCATCATGGTGACGTGATCTGTGATCCAGGACGAAACTTGTAATTACATCCGGAATAAACAAATAGCTTACCATTCTCCACATTTCATCAAACGATTATCAGACAACGAATTTCTTTGCTCAAATTGTTTCCTCGGTTCAGATTTTTGAGTTAATCTTCACTTGTTTCCTGTTATTGTTTACATCCTTTCAATGCTAACTTCAGTTTTCAACTAACAGAACACTGATAACTGAATTGTTATTTGCATTTTGTTTTTTGCATTTAAATATAATACTGGCTGATATCTGAAGTATAATATTGCAGTAAACATGATAAACTGTTTAAAGAAATTTAAAGGAGAGCGCGCCTGATCATGTTGCGGGAGAAATCTCCTGAACAAGAAGAACTCACTTGAACATTTTAATCCTGCTTGACCTGGGCGGGGGGGGGGGGTGTCCCCTGTTGGTTTCTTGCTCCTCTCACGGAACGACAAAAATTTGGAGAGCTGAGACCCCCCGAGCAGAGGATCATGGGTAAATTCAAAATGGTGGCCATGTGAGGTACCAGAAAAGTGATGTTTTTGACATATTTCTTCAAATTTTTTGCTTTTGAACATTTTAAAGGAGAATTTACCTGAACATGTTAAAGGAGAACTTGCCTGAAGATGTAAAAGGAGAACTCACCTGAACGTTTTTGAGGAGAACTCACCTGAACATGTTGAAGGAGAAGTCGCCTGAACATGTTAAAGGAGAACTCGCCTGAACATGTTAAAGGAGAACTCGCCTGAACATGTTAAAGGAGAACTCGCCTGAACACGTTAAAGGAGAACTCGCCTTAATAAATTAAAGCAGAACTCACCTGAAAATATTAAAGGAGAACTCGTCTGAACATATTAAAGGAGAACTCATCTGAACATTTTAAAGGAGAACTTACCTGAACATGTTAAAGGAGAACTCGCCTGAACATGTTAAAGGAGAACTGTCCTGAACATGTTAAAGGAGAACTCGCCTGAACATATTGAAGTAGAACTCACCTCAACATGTTAAAGGAGAACTCGCCTGAACATGATAAAGGAGAACTCACCTCAACATGTTAAAGGAGAACCCGCCTGAACATGTTAAAGGAGCACTCTGCTCAACATGTTAAAGGAGAACTCGCCTGAACATGTTAAAGGAGAACTCACCTCAACATGTTAAAGGAGAACTCGCCTGAACATGTTAAAGTAGAACTCACCTCAACATGTTAAAGGAGAACTCACCTCAACCTGCTAAAGGAGAACTCGCCTGAACATGTTAAAGGAGCACTCTCCTCAACATGTTAAAGGAGAACTCGCCTGAACATGTTAAAGGAGAACTCGCCTGAACATGTTGAAGTAGAACTCACCTCAACATGTTAAAGGAGAACTCGCCTGAACATGTTAAAGGAGAACTCGCCTGAACATGTTAAAGGAGAACTCGCCTGAACATGTTAAAGGAGAACTCACCTGAACATGTTAAGGGGAGACGCGCATTGACATATCGGGGCTGAACAATAAAAAAATTGAAACTGAGATTTTGTATTTTTTACGTCCATAATGTGCCCATATTTCACATAAATAAATTTATTGGCTGACAAAATCATTGAAAATAGTTTAATTAATACCTAATTACTCGTGTTGTTAAACTGTCTCTGTCTTTATTCGCCTAAAGCCGCTGAAAACGGCAAGTTTTAGTCGTTGACAACAACCATTTCCAGGTCCAGATCGTTGGCGTTGTTGTCGCATATCGTTGGAAAGCTGAAGTTACAAGCTGTAACGTGAATTTGGGTTAGATCGGCAATCTCCGCCTCAATCCGGTGTATTCCAGAGAGAAAATATAGTAGAACTCTTACGGAAACATCCATATATGGAAGAAGCTCATTATCATACGTCTCAGGGTCTCGGAAACATCCTTTTATGGCGAAAGCTCATTACCATATCACTTCCGTGGACAGCGGAGCTTTCCGAGTGACGTCAATTGATGTCTGTGGGCTCAGAAGGAAATGGCGGCTATTTCATCGCTTCAACTGTTTGAAGCATGAAAGAAACAATAAATTATGCCTATGCACAATTTTTGTATCGTTTGAATGTGCCAAGTTGTCAAGGAAATAGTAGATACGACTCGTGGCTGTAGAAACCGAATAAAACTACAGTTTTTACGCTCCAGAGCGCCACTTTGATGATGTACAGCCAAGCATTTGGCTAGCAAATGTTTATGGCCCATTTTCTCTAAAATCAGTATTTATTGCTCAAATCTACACCTGCTATGATTTGCCCTAATCCTCCTTTGAGATTCTGCTGTAGATTAAAAATTCTCACCCTCTGGAGCCTCAGCCAAAAGGTTACACTGCGCCTGCGCCCAAAACACACTCACCCAAATCACTTTTCTTCCTACAGCACAGCGTGCTGACGTGTTTAGAGTAGCTCTGCTAGAATTTGATTTTTTGTTTTTGCCTATCTTGATAGGGAAATTCAGTCTAGATTTAGTTATACATTGTAGAAACAATGCCTAAACCACCGGGAATGCTAAGCGCTGCGAATCTTGCATACTATCTTGGTCACATTTGGATTCACATTCTTCGGGAAACTACGTGTCTAGAATGTATTTCTTGGGACGACCAAGCCTGGTGATTATGCACAGGCCAGACGGAGATATTTATTCCCCGCCGCTGGAGACGGCCACTCCACGACAGGCAGCTAGCGGAGATTAACCTCAGAGTTTACAGGCAGTATCAACGAGGACATGCCGGATTGCCAGTCACAATTATCGCCGGTAATTCCTGCCAGTGGCCAGGATTTCCAGCCAAGCGGTACAGTCAAGCTAAGCTAGAACCCGTTTGATCAGCTCTATTCTCGGACAAAAGAAAACAAAGAAGTGGACCTACAGGAACAGCTTTTTGTTATCGGGACAAAGGGACATATGACTCAGCCTAGCAGCTGACCTTGACCTTCACGCAGTCAAGATGAACCAGAATATGGCAAATAAAGTTGCTAGATGTTGTCGTTTACACCTGGATTTACGCTAACAACGACGGGAAATCATCGTCTCGAGTCTTCAAGTTTCTGTTGGGAAGTATCCATTCTTGCTAAATTTAACGATAACATATAAATGGCTATCATGAATTCTTTCCGTTACATTTATTCTGTTTTATTGTGTTGTTGTTGTTGTTGTTCGCGACATCATGTAAGTCACGGATTTAATTCAACACGTATTATTACGCACGTTGCACACACTTGAATGTGCCTAACTGCTCTCCTGATAAATAAATGTTATCATTGTATTCGTTTGTAAAATCACGAGAGTCTATGAGAATTTGTGCGTAATTTTGGTACACAATTTTTCAAGAAATATTTCCCGTTTTTATTACGAAGAAACTTAGATATATGTTGGTCTCTTAGAGTAACCATTCACTCTAAGTACAGGCTTTCATATATTGAAATCAGAATGCTTTCTTTAATCAGTTACGATTTCTTAGACCTAGATTTGAAATTAATCTTAGTATTAAATTAATTTCTTTTTATTGAGAAATTAGGAATAGATCTCATGTGGGTTTACTTTCCCAGGAGGACAATCAGAATACTCCCGTCCTAGACGACTTTAGTATTACGTAGATCTCTGCATTATGCCTGCACAAGTCTTATTCATTATATCGACTTCAGCAGATTTGTTACGTTCAAGACGAACATCGCACCTGGAGACGTTTCTCTATCTAGCCACAGTCCAGTACAATCGACTCTATGGACTACGGCTTCATTCATTCATAGACGGCTAATGATTTTCACCTACAGTCTTGTACTTTGCTTCGACGGACTTCGACCTCGCCCTTGTCTATCTTAGCCGTCCCTCTTTTACTTGCTTCGTCCAAAACAGCTCTTTGGTCTACAGCATTGTAAAATTAAATTAATTTCTTTTATTGAGAGATTTAAAATAAAATAAATTTTTTTAAAAATTATCTGCATAATTTTTACTTTCATAATTAACTGGATGATCATTTTATACTTTTGTGACGGACTTGTAAGTATGTGACCTCAATTTTATATTGATTCAGCATTGAACATTTATTTCATGGGTTATTAGGTAACACCATTGATTTCTTTATGAATCATTTGATTGGTCAGTTCCAGATTGGAATTATGGGGCATGTTCTTGGATTACGCCATTGCCTTCCTAGACCATGTTTCCTCTTCCACTTGTCCGTTAGAGATCGTCCTTCATTTCAGATTCCGCAACGACACTTTGGGCTCCGTCTTTACATCGACTTGTTCTTTAACTCGGTCGGTTTCACTGCATCTTGTGATTTGGAACGATAGACTCCACTACACTATATGCTATGGTTTCATATGAGCCTCTACGATGTGTTCAAATCTTTATCGTCATTTGTCGTCCGCATCATTAGTACTCCGTTTCAGATGTTATCATTTTTCAGGGTTCATACTTATGTAAGTATCACAGGACAATCAAGTCTGGATATAACGTGTCGAGATGTGTCCATCTGCCAACGACTCAGGACCCAGACAGTAGTTCCTACATGAAGTGTCAACCTCCGTTTTTCACGGACGTCAACTCTGGAGTATGGATGCGTTACATTTGCGGATAGATGGCCTACTACTACCTTTGTGTCGGAGATGTTCGAGCTTACAAGTTTGGTGCTCTGTTATGGACCCATGTTACTTCATCCAGACGAACCTCCTGTACCGGACTGTCATTGGATCAAGTATTGTAGTGTTCCCAACCACTCTACCTTACCCTCTGCATGGATAGAGTTGCCAGGTTTGGATCCCTTTTTCCTCAACCATTTGGTAGTCGGCGGCCGTTTACAGCTGGGAGTTTGACACCTGTCGCCACCACCCCGTGTCATGATGACGTCGGTTTCATCGACCCGGGCCATCTACATCTCTCAGGATTGGTAACCCCATCGATTTACTAGACGCAGATCTTCACATACCCATTCATCCTCGTCGCTTCCTACGCTTACCATCGCTGGTCGACGATTCGAGTGGCAGTTTCCCCCTTTTTCGGACTCGACATCGCATCATGATTTTTCATCAGTATCTCAAACCAATCATGGCGTTCCTGCATCTATGGGTATTCATATCGAGGTATACACAGTCGACATCTTGGTTTTTCCCTCACCCTCAGAAGTCAGAGTTGCTACCAGCGCAATGTCGTCACTTCATCGGGGCAGTCTTCGACTCAGTCCATAAGTTGGCACGACCTCTAGAAGACCGGTGGACCAAGCTTCAGATTATGGTTCCAAGTTTTTGCTTCACCTTCACAGCAGAGTCTTTTAGGTCAACTCACATCCACTCAAGACCTCACTCACTACGGTCGTCTCCAAGTTCGGCCTCTGCAACACCACATACAGGGATATCTTTAGATGTCATTCCTCAACCCCCTGGTCCGGTATTGACGTCTCTACATCCACATCTGATTTGGTGGCAGTCCCGTTACAATGTCATGCGGGGAGTACCCCTTGTACCGTCAGCTCCACTACACCATCTCTACACCAATGCATCCGAGACAGGTTTGGGAGCCCATCTAGACGACCTAGAGATGTCCGACAGATGTCGACATCGGATACCAAACTTCATATCAACCTCTTGGAAATGGAAGCTGTCATCTGTGCAGTCCAACATTGAAGTCATCTACTGGTGAATTCGTCTCCTCCCATCGTCAACAGACAATTCAACTGTCCTTGTTCATACCAACAAGATGGGTACCACCGGATCCTTCCCAACATCCCGTCTGGTTTGGACCCTCTTCGACTGAGCTTTGCAACATCACTACCACATGCGTGCTCGTCATGTCCCAGGTCAGCTCTATGTATTAGCAGATCATCTGTCTCGCCAGACACTGTACTACAGACCGAATGGCAACTGCATCCAGAGGTCTCCCAACACATCACCAGCATCTGGGAACCCTCTGATCGACCTGTTTGCGAGGAGGAACAATGCACAGCATTCCCTATGCGTCAGTCCGCTTCTGGACCCTCGAGCCTACGCCATCGATGCCGTATCAATCAACTGGCACAAATTCCTTGCATACGCCTACCCACCCATTGGCTTACTGCAGGAAGTAAGACAGAAGATTGTTCAATACGACTGCATCATTCTTCTCATTGCTCTGTGGTGGCCTCGTCGACCATGGTTTCCGGCTCTGATCCCTCTACTCGCCGCCTCTCCACGTCACCTACCAGTTTGGGCCAACCTGTTAAGCCAATCCTGCGGGATACCCCATCACAACCTTCAGTGGCTCAACTTATACGTCTGCAGATTACCAAGTGTACCCTCACAGACCAAGGATTTTCAGCAGATATTGCAGAGACGATGGTTTCACCCAACCGATCTTCCACATCACATTACCAGTCTAAGTGGAGATTTTCGTCTCATGGTATCAACGTCGAGGCTCCGATCCTGACACTGCTTTCTTCTTCACCTGCACCAAGATAAGAAGTTCAAAAGCAGCACTATTGAAGGGTACCGATCAACCTTGGCCCGGGTTCTGCGTTTATCTGCTGGCATTGACATTAGCCTGGATCCCAATATCTCTGCTCTTCTACATGCCTGGGCATTACAGTCACGTCGTTCCCGACAACTATTACGAAGTGGGACATTGGTGTGGTTTTCTCAGCGCATACCTTCGCCCACCACCCTTTGAACCATTACAATCAGCCTCTATGGAAGCTGTTTCCTACAAAAGTGCCTTCCTAGCGGCCTTCGCCTTGGCGTCTAGAGTAGCCGAGCTTCATGACGTGACTTGGACGGCAGATTGGGCACGCATATCCTTCCGCCTGTTAATAAGTTCATCGCCAAGAATGAGACTGTACGACAAGGACCTTGTGCACAACGTCTGTATTCCATCCCTGCATTATCAGATTTTGTTCAAGGACTTGATAACGACATCTTACTGTGTCCAGTACGAGCAATACGTCACTACCTCAGCCGTACCAATCCTATCAGAGGTTCTTGTCGACTACTGATGCTCTCTCTTCTCCCAAGGGCTACTCAAGACATTACCAAGAATACGGTGGCCTCCTGGTTGAGCAAGACCATTAATGGACATATGAATTATCCCGTTATGTCCAGTGTTCCAGTACGAGCAATACGTCACTACCTCAGCCGTAGCAATCCTATCAGAGGTTCTTGACTACTACTGCTCTCTCTTCTCCCAAGGGCTACTCAAGACATTACCAAGAACACGGTGGCCTCTTGGTTGAGCAAGACCATTAAATGGACATACGAACTACATGTATCCCTCGATGCCCCCCCACTGCTAGCCTCTGCATCTTCTCATGAAATACGAGCCATCGCAACATCATGGCCTTTATGGAAGAACGTATCGCTGGATGACATTGTCCAAACCTGTGCTTGGAGTGCCAATTCCACGTTTACAGATTTTTATCTGAGAGACTTGTCAGTACAAACAGACAACCTGGCCATGTTAGGGCCGCTCGCTGCTGCCCAACATGTAGTCGCCTAGTCTTCAAAGGAAAAGGGGGGAGAGGGGGCAGTACCGATCTCAAGCCGACCGACCAGTCTGCAAGATGGTTAGTAGTCACGGCATATCGGTAATCGCTAATACCAGCTATCAAGACCCCGGCACTAGTAAATACAGTGAGTATAAATGTATTTATTTTTTCTAGGTAAATCTAGTGTCGGACATTCAAGAAAAGTTCATAGAAATTGGCGATTGGAGCAATCGTTGGTACCCTTGGTACCCTAGTATTCGGGTTCAGAAGCCCCGTTCCTTATACCCTTCTTACCGTCTCACTAGTAATTGCCCCTCAGCCCCTACAGTGCTCTTAGGCCCAGGGTCCACTGACGGGTTCAATTAACGTACCAGAACCATGGTCAGTTGGTTCCACTAGTATTCGGGTTCAGAAGCCTCGGTCCATTGTACCCTTCTTACCGTCTCACTAGAAATTGCCCCTTAGCCCCTACAGTGCTCTTAGGCCCAGGGTCCACTGACGGGTTCAATTTACGGTCCCATGTATCTCTGATCATCTCAGCGGTTACACCCACACTCCAACAAAGCCGAGGCCCACCTCCTACTGTTGGTAGTGGGCAAATCATAGCAGGTGTAGATTTGAGCAATAAATATGAAACATTTATAAACAATGTTAGTATTTATTATCAAATCAAACCTGCTATGATCTTGACTGCCCGACCCAGCCTCCCCGCACTCTTCTCGGCCTTGCACGTATCACGCTATAGGCTCATGGAAGAAAAGTGATTTGGGTGAGTGTGTCTTGGGCGCAGGCGCAGTGTAACCTATTGGCTGAGGCTCCAGAGGGTGAGAATTTTTAATCTACAGCAGAATCTCAAAGGAGGATTAGGGCAAATCATAGCAGGTTTGATTTGATAATAAATACTAACATTGTTTATAAACGTTTCATTTTCTGGCCGATATCGTTCCTTAGGAAAAATCTTTTGCCGCTATTTATTTATGGATCTTCAAGAAAATTTCAGGGAATATTCCTACGATATGGACACACATTATTAAATGGTTTTCAGTGGAAAATTATGTTATGTGGCTGTTACCTTTGCAGCAATTTTTTTCAGTGAAAAGTATTACCAACTTTGTAGTTGTGTAAATCAATGATTATCACAATCATACCATATTAAAATGTTCTAATAATGTGCATACACACTCAGTAATGTAAAATATAAATGTTTGGTGCAATAAAAATCAAAACACAGGTCAAACGATTTTTCCTCGTAACGTTTATTGAAAATGTCCTAGGTGGCGCTGCTGGTGTGGTTCTAGTCACTTGACCATCCTGAAAATTTGCATACAATCATATTTTATCCATTTCTGCAGCCTCTCCCCTTAAAGGAGAACTCGCCTAAACATGTAAGGAGAGGAACATTTTATGCTACCAGTGACATCTCCTCTATCACATTACTTGGAACAAGAACAACATTATTGCTAATAGAGCCGGTCTTCGTGAAGGGAACACATCCCAATTTTAAAGATTGGATTATTTCCGCAAAACTCATTATTTCACGGAGTATTTATCAGGTGCAAATTCCAGAAGACAAATTATGTTGAGGCGATTTCTCCTTTAAGTGAACTGCTTTCTAGCTGTTAAAAAGCATGATAAATATAGAAAAAAGTTCAGTGTCAAGGAAATTATTGTTCTTGTCAGCCTAAAAAAATCATCACGATTTGCTTGCTTTACAAATCACTCTGAAACGAACTTCATGCAAATTATTAAGTCATTTAAGCGTGTCCATTGGTTTTCTGTGACATGCATGAATTTCATTTACCTCTTACAAATACCCATACGTCAAATGCAATGAAGATACAATGGCATTTCTAAAACCTTTAACAAGTAGTTGATGTAATCACATTAATCCCACTGTCAAATCATTCTGTACAGTACTGACCATTTCTTTGTGTATGGTATAGATCACCTTCACATGATTCAGTTTTATCATGTTCACCCACAGGCTTCTCTCATTAACAAGCTATTGTGAGTCGTCTTTGCTGGGTTTTAAATGGCACAAGCTGTGTTTTTTTTTTGCTTTTCATTTGGTTTATCTTTCTCTCTCCTGTCTGTCTGTCTGTCTCTGGTTCAGAACTCCACAAAAGGAGGTTTCCCCAAGACAAAGAAAGCCCTACAAGCCGTTACAGCCCAAAACGGGACAGATAAAAGTGAGTCATCCTCATCTGCTTCATCAACCTCCTCAACGACCAGGCCGGCTTCGACCAGAGTTAGAAAAGTGACCCCCAAGGTGAGACAAGACACGCCTCTCAGGTTCTACTAATTCTCTCTGCCCACGGCGACGCTCATACTTCTCTAACCTTGCTTCCACAACTGTTTGGTGCATGAAGTGCCACACTGCATTCTCTCACAGCATGTCTTGACACCCTTTGTGAGTCGCCAGAGCTTTCGATTACCCCTTGATACAACGTTAACTCATTCAGTACAGTAGCTCATCTTAGCTGTCAGCCTTAGATAGTTTTTTTTCGGCCTGGACCCCGCTGCTTCCAGCTCATGGTAAGTCAGTGAAGTTGAATAATTAACTTCAAAACGGAAGGAGTTTTATGTGTTTCTGTCTACATTTCAGGTCCCAGACATTCTGAAATTTATTGTTTTATTTTCTTTTGAAATAATATACATGTATTTCAACAAAAACTATGAGCGTGTATTATTTTTCTCAAGAAATGCAGTTTTATTCCAATTAAAACTCCGTAAACTCACTGACACATTCGTAATTTTCAGTTGACGTTTGCAAAATGATAGTGCCAATGGCCACAATAACCATG
The DNA here is from genome assembly GCA_036873755.1 of Hanleya hanleyi. Taxonomy (NCBI): domain Eukaryota; kingdom Metazoa; phylum Mollusca; class Polyplacophora; order Lepidopleurida; family Hanleyidae; genus Hanleya; species Hanleya hanleyi. The sequence continues at coordinate 173,338 of JAVTVY010043451.1, read as the reverse complement.
TAAAAACATGCAAAAACCTACGTAATGTCCATAGATTGTAAGCATATATTTCTTTGATTACAATACCCAGAAATAAACGATGAATACTCACTAATTCGTGGACATTTGTCAGAATAAACGCAGCTTGAGATGAGAGACTTTGAGGGTATTTTTCCGTCACATTTCAAGGCATGTATCTGCCCTTTTCTGCGGTTGTTTTCCGTGATTAAGGTCACGTTGAAAGGTCATTTCTTGGGCTTTCCCAATTTACTCATACATGTAGTTACAATGGATGGCTAATATTACGAAAGCTACGATTGAATATAAATATGATTCATCTGACGTATCTGGTCCTATGTGCCAATGAACCACACCAAAACTTAACGCTTGGGTTGGTTGCATCGTTACCATATGACTAAAACGAAGGCACGCGATTGATCAATTCGACCATTGCAGTTCATTCCAAGTATGGCGGGAGATAAAAATGGTCAATATTTACTGACACAGGATTTTGAAAAATGTGGAAATAAAGTTTACGAAGTGGATCTGATGGATTTCATCTTCATGGAATGATTAGATGGTCTCTTGGACACATTTTACTTCAGAAATAGACAGATTTGAATGGGATTAATGAGTGAATTTACATTTCTGCAGCAACATTATCTGACACGGGAAATTGGTGAAAATTTTGTAGTTCCGCATTTTCCCCATTATTTCTTTGTTTCACTGTCGATCTTGTTTGTTTGTCAAAATGAAAACATTCTTTGATAATCTGATTGTTGAAGGTTTAGGCTTTTCAAAGATGTATACATTTGGGCAAGTTTCACTCGAGGCACTCACGTAAAATGCGACTTTGAAGACGGAGTGGGGTTTTATTTGATGGCAACAGCAGCATTGTCGTCTTTTAGCATCATTGGGGTTGGGAATTAAGGCTCTTAGAAGTCGTCACAGGGGGCAGGACAAGAAATTAATTTGTCGTCTTTTGGGGTCATTGATACCGAATGAGTTGAACATTGTGCCCAAATTAAGATGCTCTCAAATTACAGAGCAAAAAAAAAAAAAAAAAATCTAAAAAAAATTGTTAAAACATTTTTCTTTCATTGAAAATGTTCAGGTATGTTTATGGAGATTCCTCATCAATTAGTTTCATATCAGTATTTCATTCATAGCCTATAGCTACTTGTACTTATTTTGCCAGAATTTGGGAAATTTGAATATTTTCATTAATTTGGCGCAATACCCTTCCTAAAAATATTTTGTCATGCAGAATAGATGGTGTGCCGAAATTAGGGTAGTCTAAAGCCCTGGTCACCTCAGATGAATCTGAAACACTTCGATCAGGCTGATTAACTCTTTCCCCTATAGAAGCGGGTTTTGACGACTTGTGTAGATCCCCATGTAAGTGTGTTTTGATGCGTGTTTGCCTAACCCTTGAAGACGGATTTTGACGTGTCACTGAGTTCCCATGTGATGGATTATTTTTCCAATTTTTTGCGTTTACTTTGGGTAAAACCTAATTAAAACTATACATTTTCAAAATCTGACTATATGTACTATTGGTATGTTTTGTAATAAGGGTAAAATGAAATCAGAAGAGAAACGGAAATAATTGATGGAAAATGCGTGATTTAACACCAAATGTGTTTGGTGTGCTCCAAGAGAAACATTCGAAAAAAAGTAAAAGCTGCTTCCGAATTCCTGAACATTTCACGTAACGCAAGTATAAATAACCAGAGTATCTGACATCGATGACTCACTTTTTTCGTGATTTCTAACAGACAGAAAGCAGAGACAACACATTTTCTCACAAGATTACTTATTTTTAGAATGAATGTTGCTGATATTGGTATAAAACGTGAACAAATTACGTAGAATGGGTCTGTGAGAGACTATTGGTAAATATTTCTCCACATGATACGGGATATTTCACATCAATGAAAAAGTATGAAAATTGAAATGAGTCCATGGGTTAAAGACCCAGGCCATTACAAATCTATTATGGGTCAGAGAGAGAAAATTCCCCACAAGTCTAAGGGGGAAAGAGTTAAAAAGCAGGGTGGCTCTAAGCACACATCTCATGATGTGAAATCTGCCATATCTGTGCAGTTTGCATCATGTGCCACTTCAGGTGAAATGCAAAGGTTTCTGTATTTTCCTGTTAATATTCTTCTTGGGTTTAGTTTGTTGTAGAAATATCAGCCTATCTAATACTTAGTTTGGCAAATTTTAACTCTTAGTTTCTTTTGAAAGCTTTGCCAAAGCTGGAATTTCGCTTCTTTGATGATGGCTTGTGATGTCACATCTGAAAGCTTTGCCAAAGCTGGAATCTCGCTTCTTTGATGATGGCTTGTGATGTCACATCTGACCACCAGTCTTTTGGCGGCTTGAGTGATGTGACGTCATAATTACGAAAGATATGTTATGTGTTTCAGATCTGAATTCATCTTGGCTTGGAGAATTATAAAACGAGCCTTAAGCTTTATTTTTCTACATGTAAATCTTGGTACATTTCACCACTTGATGTCTCATTGGCTCTCCATACTGGTGACTCCATTAAGGTGGTGTAGCTTATCTCATAGTCCACTGCTTGTAGTAAAGGCATCCATGTGTGATATGAACCAGGCCAGACTTCACAGGCCAGTTTAACCGTGCTGTCTCTTGAATCTCCATATTGTTGTAAGGTCTACTTAGTGGCGCAACAAAAATGATGTCACTGCTTACTTGACAAGATCCATGTCACATGAATGAAGAGTACACAGGAAGTTGCAGAAGTATAACTGGTTCCTCAGTCTTAGACATATGGTAGTGTGATTCCCATTGTATTGCCCTGCCTTCACAGCACTGTAATTTATACATGTATTTATAAGCCAGATGGTGGTGCCAGGTCAGCCAAGCAGTTTTCATGTACCATGCTTAATGTATGTGAAAGTAACAACTTTGATCCATGTTACAACATGTAGGGCTGTATTTTCTGGAACTGAGTGAACATTAACAGTCATTTTCAAGCTAACTGACTCACTTTTCTGACAGAACCTAGAGTTTATAATTATTCATTTTCAGAAGATGTGTATCTGAATCTAAATACATTTAAATATCTTAAAGATCGGTATACTCATAACTAGTACAGAACCCTGGAAAGACATCTTCTCCCCACACACACACACACACTGACTCAATAACCTTGAGTTTGTTGTTCTGTTCAACACATGTAGGTTTTAAGGGCTATTGACAAATTTGGGTTTCCCCCCCAGGTCATATGGTGACCTCTTTCTATTTAGCCATAGATATTGGGCTTTTCCAGGGGAAAACCCCTCAATAGTTTTACCTGTTTCTTCTTTCCTGCTTTCTTTGGTTGGCATGGTTCATGTATATGAACACCATGGTATATAGCAAAGTTTATTTATTGATATAATGTACTGGACAAAGATTATCAATTTCGTTATTGGACAGATCAATTTATTATTAGTTTATCAAAGTAGCTTTAATGAATGGAGTTCAGGAAGCTAATAAAATGCGAGTTTGTAATACATGTAAGACCCATTATTATTCTTCAGGCTGCACTTCTACCAAAAGCCAAGGCCAAGGCTAAAGAACTTTCCCCGAAGAAGAGTACCCCGACGAGCAAACAGGTAGGCTATAATAATGACTACTTTACTTCGCATGACCCAGGGATAATCCAGATTTTAATACCCAAAGATATACAGACATTGTAAATCAAGGATATTGTTCATGTTTGTATTTTGAACACACATTTGTGGCCTTTGTAAGGTGTCCTTGACTTTCCAGTTAGTTGGTTGTATGGTGTGTCACGTTGGACACACCGGTTCTCATCAGATCACCGAAGTTAAGCAAAGTTGTGCCCGGCCGATACTTGGATGGGTGACCAGGTGCTGTACTGGCTGGGCTGATCAGTGTTCAGGATAATATGAACTGTGGGCACTCATGTCCTGGTACATGTACATGCAGGCACTGTCGCGATATGATGAAAAATTGTTGAAAATGATTTTAAATCCTACTCACTCACTCGGCATAGTTACTTTGATCACAATCAATTTTGAACCTTTTTGAGGGTTTTGGGAAGCAGAAGTGTCGGCTCCAGGAAAGAGTGACCGATCAAGAGCAGTTCACATTTACAATTCTAATGTATGAAGCCATGAAGTTTTTGGCCAAAAGTTGTCAAAATAAAATCTTATGGAGCAGTGTACAGGCCTGTGGAATGTTTGGGTATATAATGTAACATAATGAGGAACATTTTCAGGAGTTGTTTTAGCGGTGTGGTTTGACAGTGCTTGAAATGGGAATTATTCACTGTGATGACTAAAGTACGAATTGCATTAATGTTTACACTCGATCCGTTCATTTCGCGGTCTGTTCGCGTTCATTTCATTCCGTTTTCCGTTTTTTTGAGTCAAAGCATTCGGTCAAACTCTGTTCACAATTTAGTTATATTTCGTTCAAATTCCGTTCATCCTTTAGTGTTCATTTCGTTCATTCCGGTTCGTTCTCATAAATGTACATGTGTGTAATAAATTACTTTGTCACATCGTCGGTCACATTCGCGGAGTACTTTATATCAGATCTAAAAATATAAATTTCTTGCGCTGTAAAACTTACCTTCACATACCTTATTGCTATCGTGTTCTTACGCGATTGCCTTATTGTAATACATTACCACAGAAACAAAATAGTCCCTGTGCTCCCCAGCGCCCATGCGCGAGTACCCAGAATCCAATCTGTCCGACCATGTCACTTCCTTCTTTCCTCTACAAGTCGTAGTGGAAACACGTGTTCTCAAATTCGTCTGAAAAATCTTGGATCTACTTTTGAGTTTATCACGCATTACCTCGGAATTTACCTTGGATATTACCTCGGATTCTACCTGGGATTAATACCTTGGATTTTACTGTGATTCTTGGATTACCTACCGGGCCTGGAAATCTCACCCGTCGGGAAGTATTCAAATCATCTCTGAATCAAATAAAATGGCTTCTATTGTCTGCGTTATATGTGGTCTATGAAGCCGGCCGACGGACCCGCTTAAGCTGGTTCGTTGTGTCGGGAGAAACTGGTTTGACCAGTTTGTATGAGGGCAGAATGAGCTTTGTCCCGTCAACGTATTTCTGACAAAGGGAAATATCTTGTCAGTTCATATGCTAGTGTATTTCTGTCGTCTCCCGTCTGGCGGGGCCGAGAATTTGTATTGTTCTCCCTCTCGTCTTTAGAGTAACGGAGAGCCTTCTTTTCTTATGTCTTTTAAACGTAATTTGATGTTTATATGACGCCCCATTTCACTTTATTATTGTAATAAATATTCCGCCTCCAACTATTCTGATTGTGTGAAGTATGTACGGGTACAAGATGGCGTTCGTCATCCAGGTAAGATTGTACATGAGATGACCTTGATCGCCTATGTTGTTCCCTACTTCCAGTTTCAGATTATCGTACCCGGCGGCTGCATCGAACTCCACCTTGATTGGCCTCGTCATGCAGAAGATATTTCTACAACAATGCCGGAGAAATTGAGGAAAGATGTGCCTGCAATTTCTTCCCTTATTGCACCACTTCCGTAAGGTCGTCAGTCGTAATAACTCCTGTTCCGGTTTGCTGTGTCTACTATTTTCTCAACAAACTGGAATTTCGATAATAAATTTGGAGATTGTGACTACCCCCCTGTCATGGATCCGTCACTTCCGGAGAATTTATCAACAATTCGGACCAGCTCATCGCCGTCTACACAAACTACGGAGATGTCTGCTGCATTTGTAATATCACCACTTCCTGTGCAAGTCATCGGTGACTATTACACCAGTATCCGGTTTTGCTGAATCCGGCCGTTCATTATTGAATGTGCCGAGATTTTATAGGGCTCTGCTGCAACCATTGTCAGCACCCCCGCAGCTTTCTCAACCGGTACTACAACCACTTATGCCTGGGTCCAGTTATGACTTCCGGCCTACGTCTATTCCGAGTTTCTCATGCAACCTCTTACTTCATACCTTTCGGTATCATCTTACCTTCCGGTATCATTGTCTTACATCGGAACATCCGCTTCTGTTCTTGCGTATGTTCCGACTTCGGCAACTACATCCTTCTACAGGCTTGCTGCAACTTGCGATGTTCTGTTACGTAATCGTTGTATGATGTTCCGGTTCAACCATCGATGTTTAGTTCTCCAGTTACGTCATCGATGTATAGTGTTCCGGTTACGTCATCGATGTGTAGCAGACCGGCTGATTCCTACACTGCTCCGACGTACTCTCCATTTCCTGTTCGTCATGCGGTGTACAGGCCTACATCATATCCTTCTGTGGCTTCTGTAGTCCGATGTACCTCGTCGTGTGACTTCTCCTGTTACATTCTTCGGTTGTGTCACATTCGACTTCCGGTACATCGGGTGTTTCCTTTCGTTCTCCATCCTTCGAGACGTGAAGTAAAGGTTGCACATCTACATCTGCTGTTATATACGGCGCATGTTTCAACTTACGTGGCTTCAGCTTCCGATTATACAGACATACGATGTATCACTGAGCTATTTATTCTACGATAAAGTATAAATACCTGTTCCATTGGGCTGTTTATTCTACGATAAAGAATTACATGCCTATACTCAGCTATACACAGCCCTTGTATTCCCCCGTACCTGTTCGTTACGGAAGAAAGAGGGGGGACGCTACAGGGCCTCGTTGTATCCTATTGTTTCGGTTGCTCGGCCACATCCGGCAACGTCGAATGTTATCAGCCATCAGGTCTTACATCACATTCGACTTCCGGTTATGCAGATCTTCACTTCCATCTCTAATCTGTGAGGCATACGGTATCGTATTTAGACCTATCCTACACAGGTAGTGAATGTTGCTCATCTGCACCTTCGGCCTAAGTACCCAGTTAGGCCGGCAATCTCTCAACGGCTTCTGTCACTTCCGGACTGGAAGTACAGATTATGTCACCATATGGCTGCTTCCTATAACAACTCACTGGTGACGTATACGCAGTTATTGAGAGTTTCCCGTCTTCACTCTTAACTTGCTATCGTAAGTTGTGAAGACACCTGATCATCATTTACGGCGTTTTACATATTGGTTTCGACCGTGCAAACGCCTACTTTGGTGGAACAACGGAACTGTTGTTGTTTTATGGATTCGGATATTTGACCACTCCATTGCTTCAATCGTTTCCGTTTTGGCGAATTTTCACCGCTGTGTCTCGCTCTACAGTTTTGAGAAAGCAGGTGATTTATTCCCGTTTCTATCTGCCTGAAGTTCTGCCTATGTTTCATGGCGCATTCCTTCTTTTAAGGCGCTACGGCGTTCTACGTATTGGTTTCGACCGTGCAAACGCCGGCAATCTCTCATCGGCGTCTGTCACTTCGGAGAGGAAGTACAGATTATGTCACCATTTTGCTGCTTCTTATAACAACTTACTGGTGACGATTACGCAACTATTGAGAGTATCCTGTTTTCACACTTAACTTACAATCGTAAGTTGTGAAGACATATGTTCATCAACTACGGCGTTCTACGTATTGGATTCGATCGTGCAAATGCTTGCTTTGATGTCAACGAAATGGTTGTTGTTTTATGGATTCGGATACTTGGCCACTCCATTGCTTCAACCGTTTCCGATTTGGCGAATTTTCACCGCTGTATCGCGCTCTACAGTTTCGAGAAAGCTGGTGATTTATTCCCATATCTAGCTGCCTAAAGTTCTGCCTATCTTCATAGCGCATTCCTTTCTGTCTACGACTTCTATCAACTAGCAACGTTTGGTATCTGGTCGTATGACTTTGCAGCTGGGCAGTATGATGTCAATTCCGGTTCACTCCGGATTGTAACTCATTCTGCAGTGTCACAGCCTCACCCGGGCCCTCTAGTCCGCTTTACAATTGTCTTTGGGTCTTAACGAGGGTTTGCGCGGGTTTGCGCATGTGCATTCCTATACTGTCCATCAGTATCTGGTTCCTCGTTGATCCGTATGACTTATGTAGACCGTGACGATTGGGTGTTGCTGGTACGTCATGAATGGAGCATCATCTCCGGGTATGACTTATGGTCAGAATTTGGATCAAATTCGTTTGAACCAAACATTTTGGGTTTGTTTCGTTCAACTATTTGTATGTCACATCTATCCCCAAAAAATTCTGACAATGCTTGCCGAGTTTGGTCATCTTAACGAAACAAGGAGAGATCGTAGTTTCCTAGAATACGTGATCTTCTGCAGTTTCTTCCCTGGGATCCTGATCGATCCGCTGGGTATTCCACTTCGACTGTGTCTTTAGAGGTAGTGAACGTGTTCACTAAAGAAATCCTCTTATCAGCCATTCCACACTAAGTGCACATCAAGCTCATTTTTTCAAATGTATCATCCAGGCCGTCATTCTATATTTTTAGAGTCACCAATACTCCAAGTTAAAAAATATATAAAGCATTTGGGTGTTGGGCACCAAGTACTCTTGTTTTGGTCCCCCGGGCAAGTAGGCGTCACTGAGTACAGGCTCCGGGCATCAGTGCCTATCTACTGCAACACAGTGGAAATTTCGAATGATTTCTAGATCAGACAGCGGACTCCTGTTGTGTGATGTAGGTCAGTAGAAGCACTGTTGCTGCAGCCACAGAACAGACCAGGTATATATTGTGATTTCAGTATCTGATGTTTGTAATTCTCCTTACTATTTGGTGTCACGCGAGTCACAAATTTAAGTATTTTATTTCTTACCCACCAGTAAACAGAAGTTGGAACTTTTAACCATATATCAAAGACATCTACTGCAGTATATGTCTAAGATTCCAGCAAAGAAAATTTCCTTGGCAAGTTCGAATTAATGCAGTATGTTCCCTAACTTTGTGTCACGCGAGTCACGTCATCTTTGTCACACGAGTCACATACCCATTGCTTCTTCATACTGAGTGTTAGAGGCAACCAGTTGATGACATCTTATGTGAGATGCCTCGCCCAGATTTAGTGAATAACAGAGCACAGCTTTCGTTCACCGATGACAGTCTCCAAAAAGCAAGAGATGCAGCATTGAGTGTGCCTGGCACAGACACTGTTTATTTCAAGTGATGGTTTCTCTGAGACTGTTTGATGGGACTGAGTAAACTTCAAAGTTATAATATAAGGATAAGATGTCATGTGGGAGGTTTTCCCTACATTTGTTCCATTATTGAAAGCAGTTTGCAGGTTTCCTTTTCAGATCAGAGTTAATGTCACGCAAGTCACAATGTTTTGTGTTACAATTCCATGTACACCATTCCATGTACACCAAACTAAAGAGATACACTTCAAATTTCTTGAGCACCTCGGACAGCTGACTACTGTTGTGTGATGTAGGTCAGTAGAAGCAGTGTTGCTGCAGCCACAGAACAGACCAGATATATATATTGTGATTTCAGTCTCTGATGTTCGTAATTCTCCTTATTATTTGGTGTCATGCGAGTCACAAATGTTAGTATTTTTTTTTCTTACTATTCAACAGAAGTTGGAACTTTTAACAAAAAATCAAAGACGTCTACTGCAGTATATGTCTAAGATTCCAGCAAAGAAAATTTTATTCGCTGGTTTGAATTAATGCAGTATGTTTCCTTAACTTTGTGTCACGCGAGTCATGTCATCTTTGTCACACAAGTCACATACCCATTTCTTCTTCATAGAAGTGTTAGAGGCAAACAGCAGCCCGCACAATTCACCTCGGCAATCGGCAATTGCCGACGTATTTGCCGAAGCATTAGAGATACGCCGCGGCAAAAAAAACTGCCGAGGCGATCGCCGTCAAGCAAAATGAACAATGGGAAAAATCAACCAACGATGTCCAAATAGCGAATAAAATAGCACAGCAAAAACTCAGAACAATATCATTGTTACTGTTTATGTACTGTTTGTATAAATTCCTGTACGTCTCGTTTTGACAACAGGTTCATCGGTATTATTCACACTTGGAAACCCGTTGTTGTTTATCTGTAAATCCACTCTCTAAACCCGCTGTAGTTCTACAGTAGCATCAGTTTGCCATACGGCTCAGGTCTGTCCTATTCTGAGTTTGACTCCATGCAGGGGTGAAAGATCACGCATACACAATTAACTGTTCCCCATTGTTTAAGCAAAAAGATATTTACTCTCCCGAAACCATGAGAATATTACATTAGTGTGAAAAGAATAAAGATTATCTTACTGTTAATAAGAGAACAAATACCAATGAGATGCTATTTGATTTACGGAGAAACTTCACTACAACCCATCTCCCCCACGGTTTTCATCACAGGTCCGTGTCTCAAATCAACAAAACATGATGTATTGTTCTCAATAAAACAATGCTGATTAATCGATGTTGTTCTTACCTCACGCTACAACATAGGCTAATCAGCATTGTTTTATTGATGAGAGACACGACAGTCACCCTGCGCATGCAGTGACATTGCTGTGGGGAATTTCCCGAGCCAATCTAATTATAGAACAATGCTTCCTAGAGGGGGTCCACTAATTGGTCATTCACTTTCGGGCGGGATAATCATACACGTGGTGACGGATTGAGCGATTCTGTGGTGTCTTGTAATGCAGCTAATCCACAGACTGACACATACAGTGACTCAGATTAGTTTGCTACGTAGGACTTTTGAAGTGTTCAATCATCCAAACAAACTCTGAGAGATAGTAGTAACTGTAAAAGCACCAGTTTTTGCTTGACACTGTTATAAATGATTTCTTTACCTTCAGATTGGCCTCTATATCACTAATATCTCTCTTAAAAAAAATGCCGAGGTGAAATGACTTTTGCCGATGCAAAGTAATTTTTCCTCGGCAAAAAAAAAGCTGAGGATAATTTTCTGAATTGTGAGGGTTGAACAGTTGATGACATCTTATGTGAGATGCCTCACCCAGACTTAGTGAATAACAGACGCAGCTTTCGTTCACCGATGCAGTCTCCAAAAAGCAAGAGATGCAGCATTGGTGTGCCTGGCACAGACACTGTTTATTTCAAGTCATGGTTTCTCTGAGACTCTGTTTGATGGGAATGAGTGGACTTCAAAGTTATAAGCTTAAGGATTAGATGTCATGTGGGAGGTTTTCCCTACATTTGTTTCGTTGTTGAAAGCAGTTTGCATGTTTTCTTTTCAGATCAGATTTACTGTCACGCGAGTCACAAATTTTGTGTCACGCGAGTCACATCATTCCATGTACACCAAAATAAAGAGATACACTTCAAATTTCTTGAGCACCTCAGTTGATGTTCTGGATATACCCCTCCAGTGTTACCTGTACTCCATTAATGACTTAGTCATAAAATGGGCCACAAATCTTAGTGTTTGTATGAACGGGTGAGACGAGTGTCTTCGTGCCTGTCACGCGAGTCACGCACTTTGCTTTATTATTTTGGTACTTTCTTGATCAGCATTATTACCTTTGTTCCCCGTGTTGTAAGTGTCTTGGTTAAGATTGATATAAAATTAACACACTAACTGAAAAAAGTGAGTATTAAATATTTCTGAACAAAATAACTGAGTGAGTATGTCACGCGAGTCACGGTGGAATGGCTGTTATGGAGACCTGTTTTGACTCGTCTTCTTCCGCACACAGCTCATCATGGGATTGTGATTACTCTGGTCAGTTACACCAGAACATGTTATCTGGCTCAACTTGACACGGATTGATTTCATTGGAACCGTTTCTGTTAAAATCGCATTCCCTCATCTTCCCTACTTCTGGTGGAGAATGTGGACTTCTCGGCGATGATGACGTAGTCGATTGCCGCAACCTAGGGACTTCATCTCTGATGTTACGTAACCGGAAGAAACTACGATTTACCTATTCTTCTTGAGGTTACATCCCTATTGCGGCTAAACTACTCCTGGCCGGCGAGTGTCCAGGGTAGTGTATGAGACTGCGTCGCCTCGTCATCGTTTCCTTCAGTTTGCAGCGGAATAGTTCCAGCAACATGAACGGTTTTGTAGGCAAGCTTTAGTGGATACTCTTTCAGTTTCCATGTTACTTGTCACATACCGAGCTACCCCGGACTTATTCAGTTTCTGTATTACCTGTAGTGTAAGCACAGAATCTATTTTCCTCTTCTGTCTTTCCTCTTCTATAAAGTGGATGACAATATGGAAGAGCCTTCATTCCGGCGGTAGTGTTGCTGTTCTTTTATTCCGACACTGAGGTATCATTGCGGTGGCGTTGAAGTGTTCGTCCCAGTATGCACCTAAATCCTTTTTGGAGGTCAAATCTCACCTGTACTGCTCTAATTTGCACGGAGAACATTTGATCGGTGATTCTTCCTCCGTCTCAGCCATTCTTCTAAGACGGCGTCGAGGAGGGCTGGAGAACATATTTGGTCCGAGAATTGACAGTCGTCTCATTACAGCGGAAGTCAACAAATTCTCAATAACCAACGCTTGTGTTGTGTCAGACATTATCATAGCTTTTGACCTTCATAAACAAGCACGGGGAACAGTGATTTGTTTCCCCAGTGGCTCCTGCTTTTAGGGATCGTCGCTACGAGTTTGTCACATTTCCGGTATGTCGGACTCTCTATCAGGTTCTTACGACCGGGTGACAGCTACTCGTAGACCACCAGGTCGAATGCTTCAGTTATGAGAGATTTCAGCGACTTTATGATTCCGGTTTATATTTCCCAGCAGTCATGGCAGCGTCTTGCGTACGTTTATGGCGTAACCTTGCTGGAGGACACATTCTTCGGCCGCTGCTACTCTGATGACAACTATGTTGTTGACCGGTTTCCGGTCAGTGGCATCAGTACATGTTATCTGACCCAGTTCCGGTTTTCCCCATCAGCCAGCTTTTCTTCTAGAAAACGATTTGGCTTGTCTTCAGAGCATCTTCATGTAATACGTCTTCCAGAACAAGAAGCCATTCCATCTCGGGTGTTTTCATCGAGGACGCCATATAGTGGCTCCTCTCTTCACCTTACATCCGATTTAAACGTATCGGTTAGGAACGGAGGTCTTGTTCAGCGAGCGACGTATGTGTAATGATATGCGATATCTCGGGTTGTTCAGGTGTCAACGCATCGTTCCACGTAAATCTTTCTTCCACTCCCTGGAGAAGGATGGATGGATGGATGGAGTCGTTTGTTCACTCCGTCGCTTTCCGATGGATATTGAGATTCACTCCAGACGTTTCAGTTCCGGAGCTGGTTTGGGCGCTGTATCGTCTTCAGGAGTGTCTTTCAGCCTACATGTATGACATCAAATAATAACCTACTGTGATCATAGATGACGATGTTTTTATATTCCGGCAGTCGGGTAACTTGTTACCGCGGGAGTCCGGCAGATACTTCATGTGGGAAACTATTGTCTAGGTCTTGGTGCAGCTGATGGGCTCTAAAACCTAGTCATATTTTTTCCCCCAGACTTCGCTACTTTATGCATTGTCGTGTTACATGGAGTATGAACCGGATTTCGTCATCCCAGCATATCTACGGGTTCTACACTTCCGGGATTTGTCATCAGTATCAGTCACCTTATGACTTACTTTCCGGAGTCCGTCGACCCAACTCTGTCCAACAGTTTATAATTGAAATGATGGTAGAGTTATGGGCCCTGATAAGAACTCTCGTGTGCAGACACGTGCGTTTTGTTCTGGGCCGGCGTCAACGGTATCTTTCGGGCCCTCTTCTAAAGCAGGAAATATAAAATATGTTCTTCCTAGCTTTCCAAAACTTCTCGTTTGGCGTACACGGACGTACCTGCGGAGATAACACTCTCCTAGGTTTGGATTCATCAGATCAGGGCTGTACTGACATCCTGATTTCTATGATCTGACATTTCCGTGGACGACATTTGACATGTTGAGGGCCGTAATCTGTAGGTTTGCGATACGTCTGTCTGTCATCACCTCCGGAATTGGACGCTGTTGAGACGGGATTTCTACACTCTGGGACCGCGGGTGGTGCCCAGGCCGTTGATAACCCGTCGACCTGTATGCACTAGACTTAGTGAGTTTACCAATTTTAAAATTTGGTAAGTGTTTGCTCTCCCCAATTTTCAAAAAAGGGGGGGGGGGGCAGAAGGTTTCGGTCTAGTGCCTGTCAGCCTGTTCACAGTGCCCTCTTATCGGGGCCGGGTAATAGATCGATAGCCATAATATACTCATCTTACATGTGTTTATGGCGCTCGATTACCTGGCTGACTCCTGTTTTCCCCTTAGCCTATGCTTGAGATTCCTTTCTGTTTTTCGACCACTATTCCCTCCGTCCTGCTATGATATTCTAGCAATAAGGTATGTGAAGGTAAGTTTTACAGCGTAAGAAATACGAAAAATTTGAAAATCAATTTTCCTATTTCTAAGCTTAAACTTACCTTCACATACCGTGATGGCCCTCCCAGCCTCCCCGCTGATGGGTTATTCACACTGCGATTGAATAGGAAAGAAGGAAATGACATGGTCGGACAGATTGGATTCTGGGTACTCGCGCATGGGCGCTGGGGAGCACAGGGACTATTTTGTTTCTGTGGTAATGTATTACAATAAGGCAATCGCGTAAGAACACGATAGCAATAAGGTATGTGAAGGTAAGTTTAAGCTTAGAAATAGGAAAATTGATTTTCAAATTTTTCATTTTTATATGCTCTAAAATGGAATGGAAAATCTTTTGCGACGTCATCACGAAAAAGTGCTTTCTCCTAGGTCCGGGTGCTGCCAAAACCACAACAGCAGGGAACTCTTCGGTCTTCAATTTCATATTCCGGTTTTCTCGTACAAAAAGTGAATACTTTATGCAAGAATTTCTTTCATTCACCCTAGATCTGTATTCTATTTGCGTGCCACAATATGATCTGTTATGAAGGCGACTGTAAAACTGTTGATAAGTGAGGAAAGAAAAAGTTATTCAAAATTGTTTAATAATATTTTTTATCAGAAATTATATTTATCTTATATATTATTCTGTATTATCAGTAAAATTATCTTGTATCCTTCTCTTTTATTTGACGAATTTTTAGTATTATGTAAATATTTAGGAATAATGTTGAACAAATTTCATGTTTATTTTTTACTTCAGATACTCCCTATGGCACTTTGCACCCCATTTACAAATCTGTACGGGGCAACCGTGGACCAAATTAAAAACCCCAAACTAAATGAGCCAAAATTTCCAATGAAAATAGTCATAAAATGCAATGGAATAGGTATTCATTGTTATATGGTACATATTGATAGAACTACCGTACGGATTATTACGTAAACTAAAACACAAATTCCAAAGGATTTCTCTTGAAACCACTATACATGTACGGTCGTGATGCAAAACTGAGATGTTAATTTTATAAATTTGAAGACTAAATGTTTAATGATCAGTGGGTGGATATATGCTACAAACAATGGGTGTATTAATGTCATTTCCTAATAGGCGAAATAATTTGATAGAAGGCTTATGATTATTCTCTTTATTGAATACAATAACCAATGTTCTATGTCGAGCAATCATACTTCCTTTATTCCGTATGAAATTAGTAAGTCGTTGACATGACGATTGCCTTTTTAACACGTTCAATTGTTCCATGGAAAACAATTTAATTGTCATATTTTTTCTTTCTCGAGTGTCTCTCACATTTTGAATGAGTTACTCCCCTTCATTTTGATTGACATGTCTACACCATGCACATGATTGAGAAATTGCGGCAAGGTAAAGAGAATTTCAAACAGGGCTTGTTGGAATGAGTTTCGACAATTATCTGATGAACTGAGATCAACCATGAATTAAAATAGCTTTACTTTGTGTTAATGGTGCCCCAGATAAAATTCTTCTGCATAAAACATATCGTTTCGATGAAGTATGGCCCTACTCGGCAGGTTGGTCAATGTATCATCTCAGCAGTATACGATATACTGCCAGAGCGAGCAGTCTCAAACTTCGCTCACTCCATTCTGTTCATTTCGTTCCGGTCAAACATTCATAATCTGGTCATAATTTGTTCAAACTTAGTTCATATTAAAAATATTTGCTGTTATATTTCGATAACCAAACCAGACTGTGAATGGAACAAACAAAACGAGTGTAAACATTAATGCAATTCCCTCTATAGTACATGTAATTGGTCCCCGAAAGACAACCCACAATAATTTTTAATTTAGGCAGCATAGAGCGGGGAAATGCTTTGCACAATACGGTCCATTAAAAGTTCTTTGAATTTCTCAGACAAATTTATAGAGGATATTGCATTGCGTCTCATGAGTTATAATTTGTTTTCACTTGAAACATATTTGTGATGCTCAAGCATAGCCATGCTATATTCTTTTTATTAATTATTTTATTTGATATCCAATTTCTACCTCGTGTTGCCCGATTAATTGTTTTGGCAGGGAACTATATCTCGTCTCAAAACTAGAGTAATACTTGACCCCTGGCACCGCTGTCACCATGGTCATGGTGAACCAGACGACGTTAGTATGACCCAAATAGGATTTTTGATCATCGAATATTCAGTGTGTGCAATGAATAGCGAGAGAATGCCTTCCAAAGTTCAAATTTTCTGCATTATTCTAGTTATTTTGAAGCAGTTTATAGATTGATCCATAAACTATTCACAGTATTGTGTCAGTGTGTCTTTGGGAAGTACATGTAGTACTATGTGCTAGAGAGCTAGTCATATGAGGCGACTAACTGGGGCACCCGTTGGGATCCTGGGTGTGAAAAGGAATAGGACCCAACTCGTGGGGTCTCAGGTGTTAAAAGGAATAGGACCCTACCCATGTGGTTTCCAGGTGTGAAAAGAAATAAGAACTGAAATAGTGTTGTCAGGACCTCCTGGAAGAGCAGGCTTGGCCTGAACATGCTGAAGGAGTATTCCTGATTAAATATTGGTAAAATAAATAAATAAATTGCAAGCGATGTTAAATCATATTCACTCACTTGCTCACGTCATAGCGACAATTCACTGCAGACTGCAGTTAAATAACAAAATTTTTATTTAACTGATTGAAATATCTCTTTTATGATTGATGAAAAGTCTTGTAATTCACTTGTAAATAATTAATAAATAATTGTAATATCAGTAATATCATATCCATTGGATGTGATTGTTGAAAATTCCAATTTTGAAATCTCGAAAGTGAACAGGAAAGAAAGACATAACATAATGTGAATGTTTTAAGGCATTCTCATTTATTTTGATTAACTAGGAATTGATTGGACTATGGAAAAACACAATTCGGAAAACTCATCTCTGCAAACATGGCAGTGTGACTAACGTCACAGGACCTACGAAGTACAGTAGGCATTAGGACTCGAACGCGAACTGAACTCTTGGAAATCCCCACCCCCAGTTGAAATCCTGCCTATATTAAGATGGGCACCGCCCAAGTCAGAATCGCCAGTGATTTTCATCAAAAATCACCAGAAATTTTCATCAAAAGTAGGTCAGCTCAGAACATTCCAAAATAAATAACGATCGCCGATTTAATTTTACAATTTTTTAATTAAAGGAAACAGATTGAATAATATAGGTTCAGTAGATTTCAAGCTTTACGTGTGAAAATACATTTACATCTCTTTAATGGTTTTCAGTGCCCTTGTACAGGATCAAAACAACTTTTTGAATCACATTATTTTCCCAACAATACAACAAATTTTTATATATAGTACTATAGTAGAAAGGTAGCATTTATGTAGTTTACGGTAATTCAACTCAAGACCAACACCTTCTATGCACAAGATAATAATGATTCTATGTCATTCTCCTGAGCATAACCGGTACAAAGACGAATAAATAGCGTCTCTACATCACGTTGTTATCTAGATATATGAGACAACACATTTTGGGCATCGGCAATCTGATGAATGTACTATTCCGGTTTTCTTGTTTCACATTATATTCTATGGCGGTTGATCGGTGATTTTCTTCATTGATAAACGTTAAACCACCTCAGCTTCGTTATGGAAACAGCGCTGATTGTTTGAGGGTATATGCAGTAGTTAAGATTAACCTCAGTAATAGGGCCATGTGGCATACAGTGGGACAGGGTATTTTTAGCTGTGGGTAATTTGACCTGAATTTGAAGGCTCAAACCTGATGTGGCCAATGTGAAATAGGATACACGTTAAAGGCTACAGTTCACATATATCTATAACAATATACTGAAGTGTTAATTATCAATCTAATTTTAATCAGAATTATTTCAGATCAGAACTTGCTGGTAACAATGCCCTAATGCACGTTCATGCCAAAACTCAAGGTTCTAATGTCAACGGTTCTCCTTATTTTGCCGACGAAAGGATTTGGATGGACTGACTGACTGCCTGACTGACTGACTCATTACCGGACAATTTGCGATCTGTAGCCTACTTCGTAGGAAAATAATGTCCTATTAAAATAATTCCGATTTAACACCATGTTAAACATTGCAGAGTTGAACTGCTTATGTGAATTGTGTGGGCTGATCTCCGTCAACAGTTCATAGAGGTGTCTTATTCTTGGTGATAACTATTTGTGAGGGCAGCTCCAGACAAAATACATGACTACAAGGGGCAGTGATCATGGTCTATTCTTTTCATGTTATCAGGAACAAATTACTTCAATACTCATAGAAAATAAAAACATGACATGTGATAACCATTCACCCAAATATAGGATATTTGTCCTCAGATGGTTATTCAGTTTTTTTTTATGTTCATTGCGAATTTTCTAACTGTAGCCATCTTTGAATGTGTATTCATTTATGACTGAGGCCACATAATTGTAAGACAATATACTAGAAATGTCTAGGAAATATAGAAGTACTATGGACTAATTACGCCTGTACCATCTCTGGTGATATTAACATGTCCAGGTATTATAGGATTGATAAACTGAGTAGTGATTGTCCGTGCCATTACTGTATGGTCTCACTGTGTGTGTACATCATATCTACAGAACAAACAATCTCTACCCATGATGAAGAAGACCGCCATGAAGAGGCTATCATCTCCACCTTCACGCTCGATTGAAGCAAAAAAACAAAAGCTGACTGCCAAGGTACCACCAACATCTCCGAAAGTTTCCCAGACAAAGGTCACGACTCCAGCGTCCCCAGCAAAAGAAGCAGAGATTCGGCCCAGGTCAAAGACAGTGGATCACACGGTATGTAATACATGTATGGATTCCGACTGTCAGAATTGTACATGGTCCTAACTGGAAATTAACCCACAAATCAAATTTTTCTGTGATCGGAAAAACCCTACAAGTTATCTGCCCCCGATTTTGGCTAGCTGACGTCATTCAAGAATCAACCATTGATAGCCCTTCAGCCATCCAACAGAGTGGATTCTTGAGATTAGCAATGTGGAAGAAGTGAATGTCCAACCTTATTTGACCATATCAGTACTGTGATGAAAATGGTTTGAGAGAGAATTCGACTTTGAATTTCAGTTCTCTCCCTAGTTTAAGAGGAATATCTAACAATTTAGCTTGACTTTTGCTGCCTTAGTTAAGTTATGATAATGGTGTGAGACTTCTCGAGTTCACCCATCAGGGGCCTTGGTTTGGGTGATCTATTTATCAACCGTATCCACATGGCATAACAAGACTGTAATTACTTCATGTTAACAGTAACTTCTCACTAGGTAGAATTTTCTCCGTGAAGTGCAATAGTTACTATAATAGAGATATTATGTTTTAGTAAAATTTATAACAATTGTAATTTGTGGGTACCTCACTCTTCATACCGGGTACTGAACTTTACGGTCCCAAGCCAAATCAATTGTTTCACTGTAGGGGCTCTTCAACTGCTCGGGTTTTCATTTGAATTTGATGATAGTATGGATTTTGATTATTCATTGTGGAATTCCAAGGATTGTTAGTAAGGGTTCTTGGGAAATTACAATAAATTGTGGAATTCCGAGTAGTTTCAGTTGCATAGATACATATTATTTTAGAAGTCCAGTCAATTGACAGAGTTGTTCCACTAATGCCAATAGAAACAGAAACTTGAATTGGTTATCTCTCAGAATGTAGTGAATGTGGACTGGTTGAGAGAACAAGTGACTTCATATATAATTGTGACTGGCAGGATGAAGGTTCATAGTGTTGCCGGATTTCCAAAATTCTTCCTCCTGTATTGACAGCAAGGTTTTATTATCAGGGGTTTTTCTAGCCGATTTCTCATCGTGGTAATCCCGATGAGAAATTTTGAAAATTGAGTTTGAGAGGATTTTTGTAAATTGAGTTTTTCCTCGACAAATTCAGTTTCTATTAATTTTCGATATTGGGTGCGCTTGCGCGCGAATTTTTTTTGAGTTTTACTGATATTTCCTCGCCCATATCATTGTGTATTTGTATCTAAATAAACTTATTTTAATCCTTGAATCTTGTCCGAGTTCGCGATCCGACGTCTGTTTTCGTTGTTGTTGTTTACTGGCGCACTGTGACTCTCCGCACAAAGGTGATACTGACAATTTGAACGAATGGTGCATAGGAGAACCTTTGATAGGAGAGTGTTGGGCAGTATCGCGCTCATTCATTGGACAGGCAGTTCATTATCATCCAATGAAATATAGCGTTAAGAAGATTGCCAAATACCATCTTCGCAATATTGCTGACATCATCAGTAAATGCGCTGCAAGATTCACTCTGACAGGATCGTTTGCCAGGCAGAAATTGTTGCTTCAAACGATGTTGATCTGGTATTTTACAGCTAGCTACCACTCGAAACAGAATAAAACTTGTGCACTATAGACATTAATGTACAAAATATAAGAATGCTTTGACTGCAATGACTAATGAACTGCAAAACCGTGGGCAAAGAAATTAGACACGGAAATTGAGTGGTGCGGGCTTTACAACAACGACAACGAAATGTATCTGACGATCTCCTCTCAATGAAAAATTACCATTTTCAAGGTCATAAAATCAACAATCTTGGGTTGTTGATTCTCTTTTAAGTATAACTGAAATGCATAGATTTTCAAACAGAATACTTGATAAACATCGTATTGTTTTTCTTCTTCTAGGCAAAAACTACATCTTGTATACAGAAATTCGACAAAGTTAATCATGCAGTCATATTTATTTCATGTTAGCTAACAATTATAAACAACTATTCCTGGAAAAAAACAGCTACCTTTTGTAGTACTGAGTACGAAGCCAGATACTATCTTTGTCAGGGCAACACATTCCAAATGTTAGATACTAAGTTATTGATGCCTGCCAAAGTGTCGGTCACCAGTGAAAAAATTATTCGCAGGCTTGAAATGAAGGCGGACGTGTATAATGGATGTGTAATTTTCAACTGTGGGTTTGAAATTTATTTTCAGTTATCCCTATTAAAATGTTTGCATAATTGAGTTTCTGAGCCGAAACTATGAAAACCATGGAAATATTGAGTTTTTTTGATTATTGGCGCGAAAAATTGAGTTTTGTGAAATTCTCAAATTGAGTAGATGAAAGATTTTGGGCTAGAATAACCCCTGATTATTCATTCAAATATAAAGATTATCTTTTCAATCACCGACTAATATATCTAGACTATCGAAATATTATTATTTTGTTGTGTAATATGTTTATTGTGCTGACAGGCTGTGTCGCCGATTCTTTCAAATTTCAACGCAAACCTCACTGCATCGCCTAAAGCATCTCCACAGAAAGTAGCAGCCCAGTCCCCCTCAAAGACCCCAAACGACAACTCAGCATTGACATCAGCAGGTACACAGATTGAAGACAGTGCTGTAGAGGGCACGTCTCCCAGACCAGTGGTGCCTACCCAGCTAAGGATCGGCTTCCTGGGACTGGGCATCATGGGTCAGGGTATGGTCATGAATCTACTTCTGTCAGGTCATGAGGTCATGGTCTGGAACAGGACACCAGCCAAGGTAAGCTCCTCATTTCTTCTTCCATGTTTCATAGCTCTCTAGTTAAATACTATCTTGAACAGATTTGTATGAATGTTGAGCAGGACTGTGCGAGTGTTGCTGGGCGATGGTTAAGTTGGTTACTAGAATAACCTGTCACAACAATCATGTTAAGAAAACCCTTTAGTCCCCAATCAGCGCTCATTGCTGAGCTGATCTATGCTCTGACTAATGCTACTTCAATTGTCTCCTCAACTACATTTCGACTTCAGATTCTTGACTCAGGAATGACTCCCAGGTGAAATGATACATCCGTGATATGGTTACCTGTGTTTGGAAAAACACTAAGATTCCACTTTATGCTTCTATACTCACTTTTGTGATACATTTGTGATACATTTACCCTAGCATAAATCCCTCTAATAATTCAATCCTCCTGTCAAAATTCAATCACTCCCAACCTTGGAGGAACAATTCAATCACTCCCAACCTTGGAGGAACAATTCAATCACTCCTAACCTTGGAGGAACAATTCAATCACTCCCAAACTTGGAGGAACAATTCAATCACTCCTAACCTTGGAGGAACAATTCAATCACTCCCAACCTTGGAGGAACAATTCAATCACTCCTA
This sequence comes from Hanleya hanleyi, assembly GCA_036873755.1. NCBI lineage: Eukaryota > Metazoa > Mollusca > Polyplacophora > Lepidopleurida > Hanleyidae > Hanleya > Hanleya hanleyi. The sequence goes on along the minus strand of JAVTVY010043451.1, from coordinate 150,954 downwards.
ACCTTGGAGGAACAATTCAATCACTCTCAACCTTGGAGGAACAATTCAATCACTCCTAACCTTGGAGGAACAATTCAATCACTCCTAACCTTGGAGGAACAATTCAATCACTCCCAACCTTGGAGGAACAATTCAATCACTCCTAACCTTGGAGGAACAATTCAATCACTCCCAACCTTGGAGGAACAATTCAATCACTCCTAACCTTGGAGGAACAATTCAATCACTCCCAACCTTGGAGGAACAATTCAATCACTCCTAACCTTGGAGGAACAATTCAATCACTCCCAACCTTGGAGGAACAATTCAATCACTCCTAACCTTGGAGGAACAATTCAATCACTCCTAACCTTGGAGGAAAAATTCAATCAGCTGTTCTAATAAATTTTTGATCACTCGCTAGAATCATCGAAATAACAAAGAAATAATGAATTATCTGCATGATTTTGGACCATTTTGTCAACTTCCTGAATCTAATAAATTTGATTACCACAGATTTTATGGTGGGAAATTCCCCCCTTTATACTGTGGTTCAATTATTGGAGGGTTCACCATAGGTGCTATGCGGAGAAATTATTATTGTAATTATCACAGATGTCAATTATTATTGTAATTATCACAGATGTCAATTATTATTGTAATTATCACACATGTCGGAGTTCAACCCCTTATTATTCTGTTACATGCTAGTTAAGAAAGGTGAGAAGTACTAGTTAACTCAGGTGACAAGAGCTAACATGTGAAGTCGAAAGCCTGCTGTGATTACGGATTCGTGTCAGCCAGGACAGCTTTCAATACACATTCCCCTCACAAAGAAACGAAATATCACACATGACAAAATCAGTACGGTATTTAACATAACTGATCTATGAAAATGAATAAAAGTAAATTAAAATATTTAAGAAATGCTAGTAATTATGATGAATATATATGTATTTAATGAATAAATTTTAAATAAATAGATAAATGCATAAATGACATTCACACTGATGCGTGATCAGGTTTGCACACGATTTTCAGAAGAAGAATTTTTTTTTTTTTTTAACTTTTCTCAACTTTAGGTACGACAATATAGCCTTCTTCTAAATCTTGATATTGTGGCATTTCCTGCAAACGGCTTGTTTTATATTTGCATAGCTATTTGGTCGACTATTTTCGCATTCAATATTCCCATTCATGTAAATAGGAGTCAGACCGTCTTAGAGCCTATCCGAAGCACATTTAGATTTATTCCTCGGAAGCTCTCAAGGATTTTTTGTACTGTACCATACATGAACTGACAATTTAAACAAGTGTGCGAGATCCTGAAGAGAATTTCGGAAGCAGAGTGACCGATAATGGGGAAAACAGGACCACATGCAAACCTATCTACATTTTCCCTGGGATCGCGCAGGTGACATTTTTCATATTTAACCAGTTGATGAGCATTCCAAACAGCATGATACCTGCGGGACCTCATCTGTTGCTTCAACACCAAACTCTCACCTAATAATCATGCATAGAAACATCAAGCATATTAACACAAGTAATGGAATTATTGAATTAGGAAGTGGTCAATTATTGCTCAGTTTTTGAACCACAAAATCCTAGACAAAGGTCTGCTTTAATGGTTTAAATCTTTGGTTCAACTTCACACCAAACGTATATTGCAGTTTGGTAGGATCACACTACAAGATTACGAATGGTGATCAGAAGACCAGCCACGATTATCAATGATAATGAAATGTTTTGTCGTCACAAAACATCACATCGCCGGGAGCAGTTTTACTACCATTGCATTGGTACTCACAGCAGTACACAAGTTGGGCGTTGTTGTGGTTATAGTTCCTTGTTTATTCTGTCTGGTCAACTCGTGTCAAAATATATTTTACAAAATGTGATCATTAACAAAATAGGTGCAAGAAAACGTCACTTTTTCTGTTGTTTTTCACATGACAATTGTCAACGTTTTAGAAAAACAAAGCTAAATATTTTTGGTTATCCAGAAATGAGAAGTTAATAATATCAGAATTGTAATCGTCCCTTTTGTCGTGGAGTCGACGTGAGAGAAAGCCCTGATCATTCCTCTAAAGTTCCAGATATGAGTTGTAGGTATGAATATTATCTTGTTAGGGCAATCATTTATGCATATCGGAATAGGTCGAAATTTAAAAGCAATTATCATATATCGTGAAAACCACGAAATAGAAATTGAAATTAATTTATCTAATTCTAGTTCAGCAAAATGGTACATGAAATTTGGGGAATTCTGCACAATGATGTGAAAGAATGAATTTGGGCGATATGCAAGAGGTGGGAAAAATTGACGACGTCTGGTGTAAAAAGCAATTGTCAACGTTTTAGGAAAACAAAGCTAAATGTAGTGAAATTTCTCCCGGACCACCTGTAGGCCACAATTATTGTAACTCCTGATTGACGCTTTTTATCGTTAATAGACTGATTAATTTCAGTAATTTTAATGACGAAAGGCTTTAAAGAGCCGGCCACCGAGAAGACAATCCGCCACAGTCCGACACAGACCGTCAAACACGTAGGAAAACGCGATGCACACGGCACAGTTTTTTTCTTCCTGCAAGTGAACAAATCCGTGCCAAAATTCTCAGAATTTCTCTGACACTGTTATATTTGTAATATCAATCAATTAAATACCGGTATGATAAGTAATTTAGTCATACAGCTTCAATGTCACTTGATAACGAAATGTTGTCATCAGCGAAGAGTGAAAACTGCACGCCGGTGCATCGCGGGAAACTTTACAACAACTACGTACATGTTAATTTATCGGTATGCGTGACTGCGGCGGGTATTTCGATCTAACTCGAATTCTCATAGCCCGATGAGTATTTTCTTCAGAATTACATACAACAATAATCAGACTGACACGTCTAGCATTTAATAATGTTTCCAATCTTTAGATCGACTGACATTTACTGATTTTCGCAGTTGCTGTTGCTTTTTCCCCCGTCTGCAGTCGTGGATTTCAACTTCAAGAAGTCTTGAACGGTGAACGTTCGCCATATAAATGACACGACGTAACCTTCTCACGAACGTAAAACACGTTCTCGATTTATTTCATTTGGTAAAGAATCAGAAGAGAAACATTTTATTTGAGAGAAAACTGATCCTGAGGTTGGCTGCAGATATTTCAGCGCGGGTTTCGGGTTTGACACGTGCTATATGTGTATAGCACAGGCGGACGTCATGCCGCGCCATCCGGAGTGCTTCACCGCTGGATTTCTCACCTTCGTGATCGATCTTTTCATACAGAGAACTTCTAAGAAATGCCGAAACCCGCATTCTCTATTCATGAATGCGGGTTTCAAAACACAGAATAATAAGGCCAGGATCCCCGACATGAGATGTCAATTATTATTGTAATTATCACAGATGTCAATTATTATTGTAATTATCACAGATGTCAATTATTATTGTAATTATCACAGATGTCAATTATTATTGTAATTATCACAGATGTCAATCGATTGCAGCTACATGTATGATGTGTGTTTTATTTATGTCTTCTACAACTTAAAAATAAGGTGCTAAAATTTCATGGCAATCAGGTCAGAAGAAAATTGAGTAAATCTTCCTGACTATCATGATGCTGAGTGAGAAATACGTAGGTAGAAAAGTACTGCAAACTATTTTGACCACCGTTCCTCCTCAGCAGGGTCAGGTTTGTTTTCTCTGGTACATGTATCCTATCTGGAGCTGTATGATGAATGAAAGCAGAGACAATCTGGTTAGTTTAATGCAGTTTTATTGACATTTGTGTACATATTCTCAAACAATCGGCTGTCATTCCACCATTATCACAAGGGTTTGTCAATAAGTACTCTCTTCTAGGCTGCAGATATGGTACATTGTATATATGTGTTCAGTGAACAACATGTAATCAACCTTATATATTATTATACATGTATTGTTTTATAACCAAACATTGCTCACATGCACAATTACATGCACCACATGTGCTTTAAATCTAATATTTTTTGCTTCATTCAAATGTTGAGAAATCATATTCCATGAAGTAAAGTTTATATCGTTTACATTATGTGGAAACAATCTAAAGAATTTGTTCTTATTTGAACCATGATGACTTATTGCATTGATAGATTCCTGATGCACAAAGCACACAATAAATTAACATCAATATTAACACAATCTGAAATGTTCACAATTACAGATACACAATAATACAAACAGGTGTGCTGGAACATTGGGTTACACAATAATGCAGACAGGTGTGCTGGAACAACGGGTTTAGTTTACTATCCAATGGACTAGAGCAGAAAACCATGGGTCTTTCAAATATATCCCAAGTATCTCAAAGATTTTTATTAATCGTCATAATATCATCATGCTAATTGTGCATCAGCATATAGAATAGGAATAAATTTAACAGTAAATTGACCAATCAAATGAATTTTTTACAACAGAAGTCCCATGACCAATTGTTACAATAGAAGTCCCATGCCATGGTACCCTAACTGTCACATATTTGTATAACCTCCTGGCCAGGCTTTCATAGACACAGCTTCATAGGGCTGATAATGGGTTCTTACAATTTTTTCAGATACTCAGTTTCCCTAACAAATGCTGAGTTTTACCTGGGATTATATTTTACCTCTAAAGTTATGTCATCAATAAAATGGGTATGGCATATCATGATGGGCACACCGGTTCTCGTCGGGTCACCCTTGTACTTGATGGGTTGATCAGTGTACAGGATCATAGAAACTGTCGGCAATTTCGTGTCTTGGAACATGTAGGCACCATTTTGATATTATTGAAGAATTGTTGAAAACGACATTATTCCTATACATTCACATTTTGTTAAAAAAGCATCTTTACTCAAAATTACTCAGAAAACCAAAATTTTTGCCTAATTTAGTGTTGAAAGACATTTTCAATTCACATGCGCGTAACATAATATTGTATTATTGATGATAAACTCATGCATGGGAATTATTGTCCATGAATCCTTATTTTCAAGCTGCTGGATTTTAAGTTTCGGACAGATAGGAACACAGAGTTAACTCCCTTCTCCATAATTTAAAATGGATGCTACATGCTCCTGTACAGTACATATCCAGTGAGTGGTGTTACTGTAGGTGCATGTAACCTTGTATGGAAATGGTCCTTGGGACATGGATGATATCACATGAAACTCATTTCCCTACATCCCAAACTTTAAACTAGGTATATTACCACCCGTATGCATAACAACAACAACAAATAGCAATTTGCATGATATACAAGATTGAGTGTATATTTGACTAGATACATACAGGAGTATTGCAACAAATAAAGCTGGTCCTGGTCAGAAATTTTATCTCTGTGGTATCACATTATAACATGGAATAATGGAACAGGGCAGTTTGGTAAATATGTGTATTGATCATGTAAATGAGTGTTAGAGGTTGTACACGTATGCTGTACATGACACTGTATCCTGACACAGCTTTCATTCACATTCCTGGAGAATATTATGATAGAAGCATCTCCCCAGAGTAATAGGGTGAAATTAATATCACATTTATAAGTATTATACACCTTAGCCTAGCCTATTTGAATACAGAGAATCAACTATTATATTAACATGTTCTTCAAAGATGTTAAGTAAACAAGATATCAAGTTGTGCACGCATGTAACACTGAGAGAGAAGGTTGATCATCACTGGGACAATCCAAGGTTTTAATAGCTGTGGGTCACGCCCAACCTAACTCAGTCAGTAGTGCATCAATCAGCACGTTTAGTTGGGGTCGTAGTTATCCCACTGAAGACCAAAAATCATTTCATATACACTAAATAGAGTATACATAAGTAGAAGTTCGAATGCACAGGATGTAAGTGTACATGCTGTACATCACACATTTTCCTGATTACAACACTGGTTGAGTTAGAGTATTGATAGCACTGTGTGAAATCCTTATGTCAGGCTATCCCTTCATATGTGTACTGACATAAATTTACAACTTGAAAATCCAAGAAATCACAGTTCTATCCAGACTGACAGATTGCTTCAGTTTATTTGAATCCAGGGTTTCTGCTAAGGTCATTTTCAGTCCGTCATTCCCCCTGGTTACCGACTGAAACTCATCACAGATCTCGAAAGCACATGGAAAATGTCCCGGATTTTCCACATCTGAGACATTTTCCATGTGCTCTTGAGACCCGTATATGATACACCAATAATAATGGAGCTTCTCACTGGCACAAAATGGAACTGAAAGCAGAAGCTTTAATACATCTTGTAAACAGTTTTTGATTGCCATGTTGTTGTCAGCTCCCATTATCTGTTCTCTCCCCATGTGTAGTCTACCATGTTGGCATGGCGGGTGCTAGCCAAGCGGACATGCAGACGACAGACATCCCTTCAAAGATTTCTGCTTTAAATTATTCCCATTTACAGAACTAGCGAAGATTGGCTGGAACCGATGTTACGACTTGAACTTCATCATAAATTCCTTCTCCAGATACTCTCTCATACCATCATCTTGAACGGCAATTTAAAAAATGTTTGATGCTGAGCAGGGAGATCCCCCCTGTCATACTCATGCTTCAGTCACTACATTCCCTCAAACTTGGTCGCTTTGCTCTCACGTATTAGGCGAACCTAAACTTACTTTTCTGGCCGAGACATGGCGGTGATAGGAACCATGCTATACTGTAAGCAGCATCATCGTCATGATGTTACTACCATGCTACATAAGGTACAGGTGCAATGAATGCAGATACATATGAATAAAATATAAAAGCAAAACTAATTGAAAGATGACATTGAAGCATCAATAGGAGAGGAGTACGTACTACATAGGGAGTCATAAATACAAGATCTCCAGGATCATTGTCAAGTACAAAACTAAGTCAGATTATTAATATTATTACACTTTTTCCTGTTTTAAGATCAAGTTTTTCCAATGGAGATTTGGTAAACATTTGGCTTTCTGAAGAATTTTGGTTGAAATCCTGTTTTGATCCCTCGCCCTGTGAAGGCTTTGTTACAAGTTTTATGTTTATGAGATTTCAGGGCCACTTCATGGTCTTAAAAGCTGTGTCTATGATTCCTGTGTTAACTATTAATAGGTCTGTGAATTCTAGGACTCACGTGTTAACTAATAGGTCTGTGAATTGATCATATTGCTGAGTGCTATCATATCAGAATCAGTGGTTTCTTCACTTATTGCTTCATAAATTAATTAATGTTGGACTAGGTACACAGATACAATTTTATCTTCAAGTTGCAATGACCCATACGTATCAGTCCATATGTATCAGTAGTTACATTCACAGGGACTTCAATCCATTGTTTGTAAGGCTTGACCAATCCGCAAACTTGCCCAGATATTTTGGACCAAGTTGATTTTAAAATGTTCTAAGATGAGGTCCAACAACACTCCTATTTCATTTAATCCACTCGTTATTATCCATCGTTATCACCTGATAAATACATGTCCTGTCACAGAGAATTGGTCACGTTTTGATAAACCATTCTCCTGTCTGTTTCGTTGTATCATAATGGATGTGGTGCATACAGTATATCACACAATGAGTTCAATCAATCTCAGACTGACTTCTGCACAAGTAGTTGGCCACAGTCATTTACTTGATAATCCCAAACTGTACATGTATATTATGAAATTACTGTAATTTTGAGGTGATATATTTGTAGTACAAACACAAGCCTCATCTTGTGGCCTCGACTCTCTCAAACTAAATCAAACAAAATCTCATAGAAAAATATTCTGTGATTAATGAGTAGGAAGGCTATTCCCATCATCTAGTTTCAGTAATCACCACTTTAAATGGAGTTTCACACATTTGTCTCCCTGTCTGCTGATGCATGCTGGGACAGGTTTGGACGATCACAGATTCCTTGACCAGACTCTGAAGGGTATTCCATTTGATCTGGTATGGTAATGTGTAAAGTCTCCAGGTCTGCAGTACGACATGGCCAAACTTGAATACCCGTGAGCAGGGTTTCTGTCTCCATCACTTCGGAACAATCTTCAGCTTTGCGTGAATTGTTTTTCTTCTTTGGTTTTCTGCGATGTTTTTTTCTGTGTCGTTGACGATAACCTGTCATGTCCGCAGGTAAAGTTCCAGTTTCTTTCTCAGCATCACTCGCAGACGAGTCGTAGAAATGACCTACTTTCAAGTTGTCGGAGAATGCAGGTAGAGTGAGAATGGGCGATGGCATGAGTATTGTCGTCTCAAGCCCCAGATCTGAAGGCATGTTGATGACCAGGCCGGGCAGAAGCTGCATTTCATTCTGCTGGAATGTATCCGCCAGGTCAATATCCAGGTCATTGTGATTCTCGCCATTGTGGGATGTGGTTTCAGAATTGCTGGATGCCGTGACATACTCCAGTTCGCTCACTGATTCCTGCGTACTAGGTGGGTCAGCTTCAGGAATCGGGCATGGTGGTACACTGATCTGTTCAACGAACACTTCCGAGTCAAATAGCATGGATTCGGCACGTACACAGTCGGCTTCTATCACAGTTCGACAATTCTCTAGGTTCATTGTTTCTAGGATTTTGAGCAGATGTTGTTGTTGTTGTTTGTAGTTCTCTCGCAGACGTTCTAACTGCAGAGAGCCGTATTCTCGTATGCGAACAATCTGAGTGTTGTAATTCTCTCGCATACGTTCAATGCGATGGGAGCTGTAATCCTTGAGCCGTCCCACTTGGGTAGCGTAATTGTCACGTATTCTGTCCATTTGTTGGGTACAGTTTTCCTTGATCCGAAGCATCTGTTGGCTGTAGTTATCTCGCATCCTGTCCAGCTGGTAGTGGTAATGGTCACGGAATTTTCCCATCTGGTTCGCACCAATCTCCTTGATACGCCCAATTTGCAATGTTTTGTAGGCATCAAGGTTGTCTACAAGTTTCTTGATCGCTTCTCGTTTCCTTTGGTTTATGCAGCGATGTGCCGCCACTCTTATTCCCCAGATAATCGTTGCTATGATGAAGAAGATCATAGCACAACTAAAGCCCACAATAAGGCTCATAAGTTTGATCTCTTGAAATACACCATGATCAAGATGCATGGTCAGTGTGAGTGTCCGGTTGCCTGCTGGGTTCTGGGCGATACACCGGTATGGGCCGCCATCATGACGCTGGACATAGTCGATGAATAACGTACCGTCGTTAAGGAGGACTAGTCTTTCAGACTCCGGTACACTTGAATAGTAAGATGAACTCTGGTGCCATGGATGGTGTTCATGGAACTTCTCCCCAGGTTTCACATCATCTCTCGACAACAAATGTTTGACGGCATCTTGGTGGTATTTATGGTAGACTAAGGTTTGTTGTCGCGGTGTAATCCATGTAATCATGGGCATGGGCCAGGAGAGAACGTCACATGATAGAATGGCTGAGGAACCAATGCGGTGATAGATGTTGGTTTGGTTGGATCGGAGTATGATTGGTTCACATATTAACATGTCCTTGTCGAGCTCCTGTAGTTGGATATGGCTGACATGACTGGGAAATGTACACATTACTGTTTCTGGGTTTTCTATTGAGGGAGTTAAAGACTTTCCCCAAATTTGTGAATCCAGTAACTTCTTTATCCATGAGATCTCACAATCACATGTGAATGGATTTTTCCCAAGGTATAAATGATTCAGGTTTCTGTTGTTTTGGAATGTGCTTTGAGGGATGGAACTGATATTGTTAGAGCCGATATCCAATGTGTCCAGTGTAACTAGACCACTAAACAAGTCCTTTGGAATATAGGATAGTTGTGGGTTATTACTTAGATTCAACTGGTTAAGAAAATGCAAACCATTGAAAAGATTAGGTGGCAGATTTTGCAAATATGGACAATGACTCAATGATAGATCCTCAAGTCTTGGTGCATCGAGAAATAACTCACCTTCCAGCATTTCTATTGGATTATATCCAAGTCTAAGAATGCGGAGCTGGGGCATTAGAGAGAAGATGCCCTTGTGTAATCCTGTGATGTTATTGAAGGATACGTCCAGTTCTCGTAACATGAGAAATTGCTGAGATGATTGGTTAATAGATGCACCAATTGAATTCTGAGATATGTCCAAATAGAGCAAACTTTGCAGTGAGATGCTCCATAAGCTTGCAGTGTCAAAATTATTACTAATTTGATTCCCTTGAAGGAAGAGTGTTTCCAATGACCACATCCCATTGAAGATATCGTCAGATAGATGACCAAGATTGTTGAAACTCAAGTCCAGTGTCCGTAAGTTGGTTAGCTCCCGGAAAGTCGCATTGCCTACATGATAGATATTATTGGCTGAGAGATTTAAGATTTTTAGGTTGATCAAGCCACCCAGTATGTCTGCAGTAATATCATAAAGCTTGTTGTTTGAGAGATCAAGGGTTCCCAATTTGTGTTGATGTGAAAAGGCATTGGGCATTATTGACGAAATAATATTATTAGTGGCGTTAAGATACTGTAGACTTGGTAGAGCAGACAAGGCATTAGTTGTGATGGTGTCGATACTGTTAAAACCGACGTCCAACTTCTGTAAACCAGTAAATTTGTTGAAACTGTCTGAAAGATCTTGGGTGTGTAGTCGGTTTCCATTTAACTTCAATATGGAGATGTCCATCGACAGGTTTTCTGGTACCTGGACCAGATATTTGTTTTGGCAAATGACAGATTTTGCATCAATGGAGCATTGGCACATTACTGGACATTGAGGGATAGCCATTGACTGCACTGTCCATGGTCCTGTGACTAGAATCAGCTGCAGGAACTGTAGGAATGAACGTAACACTGCCAGCTTATCTTCTGCTCTCACTGCCATTTTGGGAATTTGGCTGATCAGGGGAGAGCACCCATGGATGTAGAATACAGTAGCATCAGGCTTTTTGACTAGAGACTAGATCTATTGGAGAGGGTCAGGACATCATCTGAAATATATAAGAAAACTCTGATTACGTATCTGGGGAAATAGTTATGCTGATGTATAATGCTCCACAATGTTATAATCCCTAACTGAAACTGTTGAACATATACTTGTAGTTTGTTGCAGTTAATCCGGCCATATATCATCCAGGTACATCTTTAGGATTCTAATTCTCATTGAACCTGAAGGAATCCACAAAGATGAAATTGCCACATGCACGGTACTGGCTTCAAAATTCCCTCATCTTGAACTGTGCAATCTATATTATAGGTTGGCTCTGTCTGACAAATACATCGTGTACAGTGTATTGATTTTGTCTTGTCTGCTCTGTATTCACCATGTGTGTACATGCATTTTTACATACACTTTTGTATGCAGCAGGCTTTCACAATAATTATAGCAGACATTGTACATGGAGTGTAAACACGCTTCCTCTGGTTTCTTTTATCTTATGTTATATACAGTAATACCCTATGTTACAGAGTAGAGTAGATTTTCCAGCTGGTCAATGGTGTGTTTAATTCACCAGCTGGTCAATGGGGGCACTGGTCAATGGGGGCACTGGTCAATGGGGGCACTGGTTGATGTACCAGCCAGTCGAATGTTGGCAATGGTTCATTTACTGGTCAGTTGAATGATGGCTGTGGTTCATTTACTGGGCATTGAATGGTAGCAGTGGTTCATTTACCGGCCAGTTGAATGGTAGCAGTGGTTCATTTACCAGCCAGTTGAATGGTGGCAATGGTTCAGTTACCAGCCAGTTGAATGGTGGCAATGGTTCATTTACCAGCCAGTTGAATGGTGGCAGTGGTTCATTTACCAGCCAGTTGAATGGTGGCAGTGGTTCATTTACTGGCCAGTTGAATGGTGGCAATGGTTCATTTACCAGCCAGTTGAATGGTGGCAGTGGTTCATTTACTGGCCAGTTGAATGGTGGCAATGGTTCATTTACCAGCCAGTTGAATGGTGGCAGTGGTTCATTTACTGGTCAGTTGAATGGTAGCAGCACTTGGTTCATTTACCGGCCAGTTGAATGGTAGCAGTGGTTCATTTACCGGCCAGTTGAATGGTGGCAGTGGTTCATTTACCAACCGTTTGAATGGTGGCAGTGGTTCATTTACCAGCCAGTTGAATTTTGGCAGTTGTTCATTTACCAGCCACTTGAATGGTGGCAGTGGTTCATTTACCGGCCAGTTGAATGGTAGCAGTGGTTCATTTACCGGCCAGTTGAATGGTGGCAGTGGTTCATTTACCAGCCAGTTGAATGGTGGCAGTGGTTCATATACCGGCCAGTTGAATGGTGGCAGTGGTTCATTTACTGGCCAGTTGAATGGTGGCAATGGTTCATTTACCAGCCAGTTGAATGGTGGCAGTGGTTCATTTACTGGTCAGTTGAATGGTAGCAGCACTTGGTTCATTTACCGGCCAGTTGAATGGTAGCAGTGGTTCATTTACCGGCCAGTTGAATGGTGGCAGTGGTTCATTTACCAACCGTTTGAATGGTGGCAGTGGTTCATTTACTAGCCAGTTGAATTTTGGCAGTTGTTCATTTACCAGCCACTTGAATGGTGGCAGTGGTTCATTTACCGGCCAGTTGAATGGTAGCAGTGGTTCATTTACCGGCCAGTTGAATGGTGGCAGTGGTTCATTTACCAGCCAGTTGAATGGTGGCAGTGGTTCATATACCGGCCAGTTGAATGTTGGCAGTGGTTCATTTACCAGCCGGTTGAATGGTGGCAGTGGTTCATTTATCAGCCAGTTAAATGGTGGCAGTGGTTCATTTACTGGCCAGTTGAATGTACGCTCATACTATTCAGCTTGTATCACTGACGTCCCTACTCTCCTTGTTCCCCCCGCTGATTCACATCGCCAAGTTCGCGCCTCTTGGCCGTAAGGGGGCGCTTTATCTGGTTACCCAATCGCCGTGCCGTAATAGCTCGGAGATAACGAGATTCCCCATACTAACCACGATTGGCTAACTACCTCACGTGATGGAAATTACGTCATGCCTTCGTGATAATTAGATCACGACTCTCACGTAATGTGGAAGCCATGCCAATATTTTGATAGCGACACGCCCTCTTACCACATCTCTGAAAGGAACTGTTCCCCCGTCTTTATTAACAGTCAACATTCAATTCAAAATCTGAAACAACTGAACGGTGTTTTTACGTTACCATTCTAAACAGCTTGATCTCCTTATATACTCGTGACGACAAAGCGTGGTCTTATCAGTGGGATATTAACAACATTTACAGGGATCTATTTGTTAATTATTTGAAGGTATCAGTGAACAAACGTTTGCAATCAGTTGACGAACCGTACTGAACAATGGATGAAGTTATCCAAAAATCTGTTCACTCTTAACTCAGAAATTAACGTAATTGCTGTTTTGCCGTCCGTTTATTGTTAGTTTTACCGTTAACGACATATGAACGTTTGAAAAGGGAGACAACTCATATTGCTTTAATTCACAGTTGATTGTGAACAAATAGTTCACTAGTTTCTCGTATTTTACCACACAGTTATCACTCATTAGATGTCATATATGCTGGGTAATTTATTATTGTTACCGAGAGACTAATCTTGGCAGCTTAGTGCCGTCATTTCATGGAAACATTTAATGGTGACTGGACAAAAGATCTCTCACCCACTGAGATAAATGTGTCGGATGCCCGGATGTTGGTTGCTGTGATGAACAAAGCGGACCAAGACTCTTCCGTAAGAGTGATATTCATTGGTCATTGGTGGTTGGCCTGTGCAGAGCGCCTCCTTATGGCCAAGAGGTGCGAAATTTGCGATGTGATTCAGCTGGGGGAACAAGGAGAGTAGGGACATCAGTGATACAAGCTGTTTATCAGCGTAAGTTGAATGGTGGCAATGGTTCATTTACCAGCCAGTTGAATGGTGGCAGTGGTTCATTTACCGGCCAGTTGAATGGTAGCATTGGTTCATTTACCGGCCAGTTGAATGGTGGCAGTGGTTCACTTACCGGCCGGTTGAATGGTGGCACTTCCATTTACCAGCCAGTCAATTGTGGCACTCGTTGATGTACCAGCCATTGAATGGTGGCAGTGGTTCATTTATCAGCTGATTGCATAGGGGCACTGGTTCATTTACCAGCCAGTCAATGGGGGCACTGGTTGATGTACCAGCCGTTGTATGGTGGCAGTGGTTCATTTACCGACCAGTTGAATGGTGGCAGTGGTTCATTTACTGACCAGTTGCGTGGTGGCAGTGGTTCATGTACTGGTTGGTTGAATGGTGGCAGTGGTTCATTCACCAGCAAAAGCACATAGTCTATTATGCACTGCTTTTGCAGTGTACTACATTTATAGCATTTATGGAGTAACAGTCAAAGTGCTCTGAAAATGATGTTATATCTTTAATTGATGCCTTAAAAACCATGGAAGTAAAAGAATTCAAACTTAAATTCATTGTTCAAATGTTACAATCATGTACATGATTTTGCTTCAAGCTCATGTTGTACATGAATGTCAAACAAGTTATTTTACCTTGTGGATAGAACAGGAAATGATAGACTCCCTAGCATGATGAAGTGTGACCATGGATAGAACAGGAAATGATAGGCTCCCCACCCAGTATGATGAAGTGTGACCATGGATAGAACAGGAAATGATAGACTCCCTAGTATGATGAAGTGGGATAGAACAGGAAATGATACGACCCGCTAGCATGATAAAGTGTGACCATGGTTAGAACAGGAAATGATGAACTCCCCAGTACGATGAAGTGTGACCATGGTTAGAACAGGAAATGATGAACTCCCCAGTACGATGAAGTGTGACCATGGATAGAACAGGAAATGTTAAGACTCTCAAGCATGATGAAGTGTGACCATGGTTAGAACAGGAAATGATGAACTCCCCCGTACGATGAAGCGTGACCATGGATCAACAGGAAATGTTAGACTCTCTAGCATGATGAAGTGTGACCATGGTTAGAACAGGAAATGATGAACTCCCCCGTACGATGAAGTGTGACCATGGATAGAACAGGAAATGTTAGACTCTCTAGCATGATGAAGTGTGACCATGGATAGAACAGGAAATGATGAACTCTCCAGTACGATGAAGTGTGACCATGGTTAGAACAGGAAATGATGAACTCCCCAGTACGATGAAGTGTGACCATGGATAGAACAGGAAATGTTAAGACTCTCAAGCATGATGAAGTGTGACCATGGTTAGAACAGGAAATGAACCCCCCGTACGATGAAGTGTGACCATGGATAGAACAGGAAATGTTAACTCTCAAGCATGATGAAGTGTGACCATGGTTAGAACAGGAAATGATGAACTCCCCCGTACGATGAAGTGTGACCATGGATAGAACAGGAAATGTTAGACTCTCTAGCATGATGAAGTGTGACCATGGTTAGAATAGGAAATGATGAACTCCCCCGTACGATGAAGTGTGGCCATGGTTAGAACAGGAAATGTTAGACTCTCTAGCATGATGAAGTGTGACCATGGATAGAACAGGAAATGTCAGACTCTCTAGCATGATGAAGTGTGGCCATGGATAGAACAGGAAATGATGAACTCCCCCGTACGATGAAGTGTGGCCATGGTTAGAACAGGAAATGTTAGACTCTCTAGCATGATGAAGTGTGACCATGGTTAGAATAGGAAATGATGAACTCCCCCGTACGATGAAGTGTGGCCATGGTTAGAACAGGAAATGTTAGACTCTCTAGCATGATGAAGTGTGACCATGGTTAGAATAGGAAATGATGAACTCCCCCGTACGATGAAGTGTGACCATGGATAGAACAGGAAATGTTAGACTCTCTAGCATGATGAAGTGTGGCCATGGTTAGAACAGGAAATGATGAACTCCCCCGTACGATGAAGTGTGACCATGGTTAGAACAGGAAATGTCAGACTCTCTAGCATGATGAAGTGTGGCCATGGTTAGAACAGGAAATGAACCCCCCGTACGATGAAGTGTGACCATGTTAGACTCTCTAGCATGATGAAGTGTGACCATGGACAGAACAGGAAATGTTAGACTCTCTAGCATGATGAAGTGTGACCATGGACAGAACAGGAAATGTTAGACTCTCTAGCATGATGAAGTGTGGCCATGGTTAGAACAGGAAATGAACTCCCCCGTACGATGAAGTGTGACCATGTTAGACTCTCTAGCATGATGAAGTGTGACCATGGACAGAACAGGAAATGTTAGACTCTCTAGCATGATGAAGTGTGACCATGGACAGAACAGGAAATGTTAGACTCTCTAGCATGATGAAGTGTGGCCATGGTTAGAACAGGAAATGATAGACTCTCTAGCACGATGAAGTGTGGCCATGGTTAGAACAGGAAATGTTAGACTCTCTAGCATGATGAAGTGTGACCATGGTTAGAATAGGAAATGATGAACTCCCCCGTACGATGAAGTGTGACCATGGATAGAACAGGAAATGTTAGACTCTCTAGCATGATGAAGTGTGGCCATGGATAGAACAGGAAATGTTAGACTCTCTAGCATGATGAAGTGTGGCCATGGTTAGAACAGGAAATGATAGACTCTCTAGCATGATGAAGTGTGACCATGGATAGAACAGGAAATGTTAGACTCTCTAGCATGATGAAGTGTGGCCATGGTTAGAACAGGAAATGATAGACTCTCTAGCATGATGAAGTGTGACCATCGATAGAACAGGAAATGTTAGACTCTCTAGCATGATGAAGTGTGGCCATGGATAGAACAGGAAATGTTAGACTCTCTAGCATGATGAAGTGTGGCCATGGTTAGAACAGGAAATGATAGACTTTCTAGCATGATGAAGTGTGACCATGGATAGAACAGGAAATGATGAAGTGTGACCATTCTCTTTGTACTGGCTGAAGGCTCAGATGGAGCCTGCAGCATCCAGCACGACATTGCTTGTATTGTTTATCATTTGTTATAGTTTTTTACTGCATACTAACATCAGTGAACCCTGGTGTGTGTAGACAAGGTATGTTTATAATACTTACTGCATAGTGAACTGGTTTCTTGTCTGTATAATTACAGATGTGATACTAAATGTAGATCAAGATACTCTTAGTATGCACAGTCACAGCTACATGTATATACCATATAACAAATTGTATACATTACTACCCTCTCACACATCCTCTAGAGTTTCCAAATTATGTGAAAGCCAGTGCAGTGTACCTGCATACAATGTTTTTATACAACAGGTAATCTCCATATTTATGGTGTGACTGTACCAATTGGTACATTCAGTTGAAAAGTTGGACTTTAGTTCATTATTGATAACAATAACATAAATGAAATTCTACCCATAATCTATGACTATATGGTGCTTGAACTATATGGTGCTGACCTGTCCCCCCTCTGGAATGAACAATGAAACAACCTGGGTGCCTGCTATCACTGCTGCATGAAATGAGGCTGGCATGTTGAGGTCTGATCACATGCTATTACCCCTTGACGGCCTGCTGACTTGCACTAGCCCATGCAATTGGCTTCATTAGTAGTGCATTAGGTTCTTCCAACATACATAAAGCAATATACTCTGTATTCACTTCCCTATTAAACATTCAGTAACCTACATGTACATGCATTAAGTGATAACTTAATAGCAGACAAGCGAGATATCACAAAGTTAACTGTGTATATAGGAAAGCTTACAGGTTATAAGCACACTAATATTTTGTTAGTTTTTATTAAATTAATATTTATCACATTTTCAGAATTTTCTTTTGATATGATGCACCAGATGTTAACTGAATCAGTAACAGATCCAAAATTTATATTACCCCACACTCCTGTCTCTCAAGAATTGGGAGCATTGTGTACCCTGATTGATGGATATTGTGCAACTTGATGTTTTAAATCAAGTGTAAATCAGACCTCCTGATCAGAAAAGGGCCACCTGAGTACCTCGAAAGTAATTCAGATGCAGTCTGAGTGTATATACCAGCATTCATGCAGGCTTTAGCATGTCTACATGCAATCAATCTTAACCACTCATGCTATCAGTTTCCCTTACAGTACAGTGTACATGTAACTCACAGGATTATCCATATACATGTACTTCAGTTATTGTTACAGATGCACTAACATCTATTTATCCAGGGCATAATCCACAGTTTTTGGGAAGGGGCCTGCTGGCAACTGGTTTGGGAAATTGAAGCACGAAACAAGCTAATTTTGGGAAAAATTGCAGCTTTATTCCAACTTGGAATTCCAACTTTTGTCGCAAAACGGGCAGTGAATGCTTGCATCTTGGAAAAATGCTATCAAAATCTAGTTGTAATGTCAAATCAGTGAACTGAATTTCTTTACTGAGAAAATGAGTCGTGTTGAATGAAATTTAATGGTGTTAGTGTAGTACTGGCTTAAAATTAATTTCTGGACTTCTGTACCGTACTGTCCAATTTAATTTGTCAATTCATAGCTTCATTTCTAACTTGAATGCATTGATACATGAAATTAAGATGAAGCAGAATAATTTATACCTGAATATTGCAAGAAAAATCATCACTGAACACAATGATTTTTTTTTTCCAAAATGGGAATTTGGCAAATTTTCAATAGAGTATTTACAAATTATAGTTTAATGTGAGAATTGTATAATGTTAAAATATTTATTTAATGCTTCAATATGTGTGAATGAACACTTTAGGCACCCTTCAATATATTCTAGACAGAAAGCATCAAGTAAAGTTAAGTTTTACACTTTACATTCACAAATTAAAGCTACAATGTCATGGTGTATCTTATATAGCTCTGAGGGTATCAGTACTATAGACTTACAAGAGTTGTGTCCCTTAGTCAACTCTGAGTAGAATTTCAACCAATCAGAAGGCTCCAGTTCAATTTCTGTAACACTGAACCAACATGACTGACTCGCGACGTCTTGAAAGTGAAAGTATTATTTCTTTTCAAGTCTCTGCTGGCGAATTATTTGGACAATAAAGTATACAACAATCTGCCTCAGGAGGGCACATCACTTTCTACATGCCTAGGAAGGGCTAAATTAGTGAAATTACTCAAGAAATTGTGCTGAGAAACACAGTAAGTGTTCGATTTGGTCAGACACTTTTCGAAAACAAATTTGCTTTTTTCGGACTCCGAAAACCTACACCTGAAACTTCAATTGAGACTTGGAATGTTTGAGAATTTTGACTACAATTGGGAAATTTAATCCTGCAAATTGGAAAAAGAGGCTTGGGGAACGGGGCCGAATATCGGCCCCTGGAACATAGGTAGATTATGCCCTGTTATCCCATCATACTTCTGGGTTCTCTTATAAAAACTATCTGACCTGGGTGATTTGGGGTATACTGCAGCCTGGGGAGGGGCGGAAAGTGCCCGCTATATATTTTCATTATACCTAAGGCTAGAGTGATGAAACTTACCACACTATATTCATGTGTCAAGCACTGCTAGAAAATGTATAAAAAAAAACAAACTCCAACATGCCTGCCATGATGACGCCACAGTGACATCATTTAAAAATGAAAACAATTATGTCAGATTTTTCAAATTATTTGTTTTTCCGCTAAAACTAGATAATAAATTAGAAAATTTTGAAGAAAAATGACAAAAACACAACTTCTCAGTCATACCCTCGTGGCCGCCATTTTGAACTTGCCCATGATCCTGTTTGCGGAGGGGTATGTAAATAGACACAAAATGAATCCAATATAAAAAACAAAAAAGTAACAAAGTTTCACCTCTAAATATTTGTTTGTTTTGGAGCTCTGGGGGTCGGAAAACAATTTCTGTGAATGGCAGTTTCCTTCAATTAACTGATTTCAGACTTTTTTTCTTCAAATTTTTGAAAAATTAAAAGTTGTCAGTTCTGTCTGAATGGCCAAAACAGTCCTATCTGAGGCAGGGGTAGGTCATTCTCAAATGTAGATTTCAGACTTCCTCAGCAGGGCCAATTCTCATGCCTGGGCTGTACACTTGTACATGTATGAGGTAGACTGAGCCTGTGAAAGTACTGAAGTCCATTAAACTAAAGGACATACTAATCAATTACACTTCTGCCAACCAAAGCCATGGATTATAGATCATCAAATAATACTTTCAAACCTCAGATACATTAGTCCTATAATTTTGAATTTTTTTACAATAATATTCCAATCCCCCCATGCCAATGTATAGGGTATTATCCCCCCATGCCAATGTATAGGGTATTACCCCCCATGCCAATGTATAGGCTTTTCAAGGCATGCAACTCTAGGCTATTTGTTTGATCTGATCCTGTTGTAAGTTTTTCAAGAAAAACAACAATAAGTGAAAAGTCTGAGCCAGAACAATTATTTCTGGGGAGGGCTGTAACCATGGTGACCTTGATTAGTCTGGTCTGAGTGGTCGGTGAGAGGGGTCATGCTGGGACAACCTAATAATGATTTAGCTTGTCTACAGCCTTTGTATGAGGAAAACTCGCTGTCTTGCCAGCTTTTTTGATCGATTTGATTATTTCCTGTCATCAGTAACAATGGGAAGGGACAATTCAAACTAATGTGAAAGTGCATGGGAACAGTATTGATTTTATGGAAATAGAAAAATATCTTGCGTGAAATTGGCTTCTCACATTCTTTTTTCTGAACTATCGATATAAATGTTGCTTTTGATGGAAATAAATCATAAGTCAGTCTACCCTAATTTCATTTTATTTTTAATAGACTTGGTAAAGAAAATTCTTCCAAGAACCAAATGACTGGTTTCACAGCTTTTTTTTCACACAATATTTATTTTAATAGAAACAAGAGTCCAAAGGGCTTCAATATATGCCCGTATATCTGGAATTACATTGGTCCAAATTTAAAGGTTGTTTAATCGTCTTGATTCCAATTGGTAGCTAGCAATCCGGAAAAAGGTCTACAATTTTGTGCTTCTGAGAATGTAACATATCACATCTAAAATTGAATGATAAACTAAAATGAGCTTAACTCTTGGAAACTAGGTGACCTTGGAGCAAGAACCGAGAGCTCACATATCCCACAATGAAATCGACAATAGTCAAACACAAGAAAATAGTACTTTTCCTGCAAATGGATTTCTTTCAGACGAGAGAATTTTTCATGAAGGAAGAAGAAAGTGATGAAGTAAACCTTTGTTCTTGAGTTGATAAACGGGTATGAAGTTCATAAAGGACCCCTCTCCACGTTAA
The DNA here is from genome assembly GCA_036873755.1 of Hanleya hanleyi. NCBI lineage: Eukaryota > Metazoa > Mollusca > Polyplacophora > Lepidopleurida > Hanleyidae > Hanleya > Hanleya hanleyi. Next base: position 129,888 of record JAVTVY010043451.1, on the reverse strand, counting down.
ACTAGTAAATGTATGGTTTCTATTTCACAACAGTTTAACTAAATGTAGCTGTTTCAAACATGGGAGACAACTCCACAGGACAAATGCCATATACATGTAGGGGAGAGAACTCTGAATATTCCAACCTAACACATATAGTCAGCTAAACTTGATTCAATTCTGGGGGACTGTGACCTTGACATTTGACAAATTGATGTATGTCTCCTCTTCGCCATGCGACTAAGGTATCTGATACCATTCCATACCTTGAAACTAGAGATATCGCATGGATGAATGGACAGAACGCAAAATCGCATTACATGACCTCGTCTTCGACAGGCATATGAAAATGTGACTTCCTGATTTTGGGGTCACAGTGACCTTGACCTTTGATCTTGACCTAAACTTTGGTGAATGACACATCGTCTTCCGTCAATGTATCAATGGACACAAAAAAAATCATGATTTTTATGAATTTCATGATTTTGGGGGTCACCGTGACCTTGATATTCGGCCTTGACCTACATTTTGGTACGTGACACATCATGTCCCCGTAATGTATCTACTGACACAAAAAAAAGAGTGCTTTTCAAAGATTTCTTGATTCTGGAGTCAGTGACCTTGACCTAAATTTTGGTACATGACAAACCATCTCCCCGTAATTTCTCAATGGACACAAAAAATCAAGATTTTTAACAATTTCACGATTTTGGGGTCACAGTGACCTTGACATTTGACCTTGACCTACATTTTAATATGTGACACATTGAGTCCCCCTAATGTATCTACTGACACAAAAAAAAATTATTTTTAATAATTTCCTGATTTTTGGGTCACAATGACCTTTGACCTTCGAGCTTGACCTATATTTTGATATGCAACACTTCATTTCCCCCTATTGAATCCACTCACAAAAAATTAGAAATTTATGATTTCCTGATTTTTCATTTACACTGACCTTTGACCTCGACCTACATTTGGCATGCAACACATTGTTTCCCCCTAGGGCATCCACTCGCCAAAAATTAGAACTGTAGATGGAAAATTATCAATGATCAATGATTTCCTGATTTTTAGGCAACAGTGACCTTTGACCTCTGACCTCGACCTGAATTTCAGTACGCGACACATCGTCTCCACCTGATGTATCCATTCACAAAAAATTGCAACTGTGGATAGAAAACATCCAGAGATATAGACCGGACACGAACACTTCACTGATTTCCTGTTTTTCAGGCCAGTGACCTTTGACCTCTGACCTCTGACCGCGACCTTCATTTTTGTACGCGACACATCGTCTCTCCGTAGGGTATCCACTCACCAAAAATTGGAACTGTCAATAGAAAACTGTTCCAGATATAGACCGGACACGGGGGACGGACGGAAACCGCCATCACATAATACGTCCGCCTTTTTGGCGGGCGTATAAAAAATCAGTCCTTCCAAATCCAATTTCTGGTATAGCTTAATGAATCAAGACCAGATTTATTCTTATGAGAACTCTCTGTGTGATCTAGGAAATGATTATCTTCAAATGGAAAGCAGCGGAACTGGTGGAAATGCGTGGGTTACATAGGTGGGCAGCTAATTTGTCCAGTTCCAGAGGGAAGTAGAATAAGGCCAATATTGAATGCTTCATACATGTAGTGGATTTATCTGTGGTGTTTTGAAATGATCTTTGGTAAACATTTCAAGCCTTGAACTACAAAAAGTGCTTGATATTTTGATAGGAATGAGTAAGAGCATAATAATAATTCTTAAAATAGATTCCTGTGGGTGACCAATTCATCATGTATATACAGGGCGATCAAAATTGGCCTTCAAAGTCTGATGTTAAAATAATGACTTTAGAATAAGAACAATACTAAACAGTATTGGAAAGTTCAATATTATGGACATTCCTGGCAGTAAAGGTTTTCTGCTCAGTAGACCATGGCAGATATCCTACATGAGAACCCAGTCTGGTGAAATCATCTGATAAACAGACTGACTTTAATATCTAGCTACACTTCATGTTGCCTAGCACTGAGCAATCCAGATTTACCAAATCCCCACACATCAGATGGCCAGGAGGTGAATGATCTTTTCACGCAGCTTGGAACACTACACTTATTTATAGGAATACCAGCACCATGTGTAACTGTACTAAATAAATCAGCATTTATGATGGATTGTACTTGTAGGCAGCCATGGCAGTCTTTTACTGTTTGCTTACTTATATTTATCTACCTGTGCTAGGACAAATGGCATAGTCTATGTTTATGGTGAAATGTGTCAAGAAATTAGAGTAAAGTATATACAGGGATTCCGCCCGAAAAAAAAACTGGATCCGCAAATACGAGGGAGCGTAGCGACCGAAAGGGGGAGAGGGGGGTTTCCCCCCTCGGGGTGGCAGAAGATTTTTGATAATTGCCGTTTAAATTGATGGCTTGAGAGAGCGTCTAGAGATGGATTTTATAATAAAGATTAGCAGCCTTTCATTTCCGTGGCCTGCGCCGTGGCCTGCGCTGGAAGAGCACTAAACACAAGAAATCTGGCTGGATGGACAGACTGTTAGCTGGAAATGGAGTGCTATCATACCTCGGGAAGCGGGAAATTTTCCACGTGCTTCAGAGAATCGTCAGGTCATTGTCCTAATTCTGGCAATCGCCGTCTTTTCAAATGTGAATTTCCACACGTGTTTTCATTGATATTCACGAAGGGAAGACTTGGAGGGATATAAAGTAACATTTTAAACCTTTAGCTACCATTTTACTTTTTAACAAGCGGACCAAAAGGGGGATTTTTATTTTATTCAGTGGGGGAAATGGGTTCGTTGACGGACCCAAATAGACCCTAGCGGAATCCCTGATATATCATTCTCATAAACAGGAATGTGAATAAGGATATCTGCTGTAGTGTCAACCCTGCACCTAAAGTCGTTTTCTCCATCGATTCGAGGGACGAATGAATTAACTACTCATGCTTGCATCCAAAATAATTCGTTATTCAGATGTCTTACGTTTATTAGGGGGAGGGAAGGGGGGAAACAGATAAATTGGTGGACCATGGGATTCAATTGTTTTTCTCCATTTTTCAAGCACTTAATATTCTGAATGCTTGGATTTGTCTGTGTGTGGGTGGAGGGGAGTAGCTTGACCTAAATCCCCCCCCCCCCCCTTCCCTGTTATCCCTGGCCAGATAGGGTTAATGCTCTGACAGTGCAAACTCAGGACTGGTATGTATAATAATCAGGGTATAAAGTCCCCATTGAAGGTTAGAATTCGGTGATCTGCCACTGTATATTTCAACACTTGCCTCCTACATGTACTCTGGAGACCTATCTTCTCCACTGATGTCTTACAATGGTGTTTTATCTACTGACCAAAGCCGGCTGAAGAGAAGTCAATAACAAGCAGACAGTCCATGTTAATGGTTGTCAAGCTGTGGGTGTACATGATAATGTAAAACACCTGGCCATACTGACAGCACTGATCAGTACTGAACCAAAACAACAGCCTGGACTGTTTTGAGGGAAGGACTTCAGACTAATGACCCAGTACCAATGGATTTATACTCTTCTTGACCATTACAATAGGCTAAAGTAATGTTAAAGATATCTGCATGGAGCACATGCCAAACTCCAGACATTAAGATATCTGCATGGAGCACATGCCAAACTCCAGACATTAAGATATCTGCATGGAGCACATGCCAAACTCCAGACATTAAGATATCTGCATGGAGCACATGCCAAACTCCAGACATTAAGATATCTGCATGGAGCACATGCCAAACTCCAGACATTAAGTAATGTTAAAGATATCTGCATGGAGCACATGCCAAACTCCAGACATTAAGATATCTGCATGGAGCACATGCCAAACTCCAGACATCAAGTAATGTTAAAGATATCTGCATGGAGCACATGCCAAACTCCAGACATTAAGATATCTGCATGGAGCACATGCCAAACTCCAGACATTAAGTAATGTTAAAGATATCTGCATGGAGCACATGCCAAACTCCAGACATTAAGATATCTGCATGGAGCACATGCCAAACTCCAGACATTAAGATATCTGCATGGAGCACATGCCAAACTCCAGACATTAAGATATCTGCATGGAGCACATGCCAAACTCCAGACATTAAGTAATGTTAAAGATATCTGCATGGAGCACATGCCAAACTCCAGACATTAAGATATCTGCATGGGGCACATGCCAAACTCCAGACATTAAGATATCTGCATGGGGCACATGCCAAACTCCAGACATTAAGATATCTGCATGAGCACATGCCAAACTCCAGACATTAAGATATCTGCATGGAGCACATGCCAAACTCCAGACATTAAGATATCTGCATGGAGCACATGCCAAACTCCAGACATTAAGATATCTGCATGGAGCACATGCCAAACTCCAGACATTAAGCCCTGGTACACATGACCAAGTTTCCCTTTTTGCCAAAATCTGAGACCCAAAGTGAGACCAAAATCTGTGGAAGACTGTTAAGGTCTTTTGCTATATTCTGCTCTGGTACAGTCATCGTCTGTAATACAAGTTTGTGAGAAAGGTAATGGACACTACAGACTTCCATAAATTTGGTCTCACTTGTCAAGGAAACTTGTTGGTGTGTACCAGAACTTATAGTCAAATATGGTACATGTACCATGAATTTCTATGTTCTGTTTGGTAAATCTATGTTACACAGAGTTGAAACAGTTGAATCCAAGAGGAATATCTTGTTTCGCTGCGATATCCTGAGTCTTCTCCGCTCCACTTAGTAAAGGACGATGCTGATTGGCTGAGAACTATGGTCTTCAAAGCTGCATGCTGTGTTTGTAACCCCAATCCAATGAAATGGAAAACGTGTATCTGGCAGTAGGAGGTATTTTATCCGATTCCATGGGAGTGGCCGACAAATGAAAATAAAGTGGCCAAGTGACAAAAATTAGGATGGTGATTGAGATCAAGAGTCAATGTTCAATAGACGATCTTACAGATCTGAATTCTTACTCGAATTGGGACTTTCCATGCATGTCGGCACATGCACATGTAGGTGTACATTGTGTGAAAGAACTTGTTTCAAACCTTGCAAGAACATAGAATATGAGGGTGAGACTCTTAAAACCCCTCAGCTTCCCCCAAGCAATTGATAAATAGTATGAGAATGTACAACATATTATGGTTATATTTACCAATAATCCAGAATTGTCCTTTTTAGAGCATATCACTAATTCTGCAGATATAACAGCTGCATTCAAGCATATATCACAAGATCATAGATTATTACACCCAAAAAGGGGCATAACTCAGAATAAGGACCGAGACAAATAATTTTTTATGGGCTTTTGGAATACAAGTAGATAAATAAGTTTCCAAAATTTGGTAGCTGTACCAACACAGTTCTTCAGATATAACTGGTTACATTCGAGCATGATCAAGATTATCGCGGACACGGCAAGTGCTATTTTTTCTTGAAAAAAGTCGGCAACTGACCGTCAAAATCTTATACCATTTCTCTGCTAGAAAATCCCAAGATTGCTGATTTTGTTTTATTATAATCCATTGAAATAAACCCCGGAGATTCAAGCAAACTTATTTATCAAATTGTGAAGTACTAATTCTTCGTTTTGCGAAAAATTGCATCTTAAAATCATAATCTGGTCTCTTCTCAAATGGTTCAAATCAGAGGGGCTAGACTCGTCCATTGATAAATGCTAAATGTACCCAAATAAGGATGTGCTCAAATTAGAGAGCTAAAAAATTCAAACATTCAAAGCCTACCTATTTTGCCAGAATTCAAGGAATTTGAATATTTTCACCAATTTGGGCGCGTTTCCCTGCCTAAGTAAATTTTACGTATGCCCAAATTAGGGTAATCTGAAGCCCTGCCTGTGTACAAATCTCCGTGCTCAAACTCCTTCCCCATTTTCTCTTCTGTTGTATTTCATGTGTACTGAATTTGTTTTCTTTCCCATTGAGATTATCGTGCCAAACACTTCAAATAAATTGCTTCAAACCAGGACTCAAAAATAAGCAGAGGACAGTAGGGTATGAATATTGTGTATCTTTGATACCTTAATTTTTAGGAGTGGGGTGGTGGGAATGGCAAACCAGGGGTGACTCAAATTTGTTTGTTTTTTTGGAGGAGGAGGAGGAAAAGTGACCTGGGGGTGGGGGGGGGGGGACTGGGCCTGTACTTGGTGGGAATGATATATATATCGGGGGGGTATCTATCTCAATCGGTTTCGGTTATAATGCGGTAACGTACGTACTCGCAGACATGACAACGACAATACGCGGAGGCCAAAATGGTGGTGGGTAAAAAATGCTCAGGGCAGTGAGAAAAATAAGGTCGGACAGTGATGATAAATGACTGATTAACTTTAGTGAGCTTACATTCTATTATGCATATACACACTATAGTATAGGATGGTAATAATCTGGATACAAAGTATACATGTACTAGTAATTTAATTTTACCTGAATTGTAAACATCATTCATCTGCTTCTATGGAAGTATGCAGCTGTACATCCGTGTAGTCCTACATTGCACACTTATACAGTATTGTATAGATGCCCAGCTGGCTCTCCTGGTGTTTTCATCAATAAATCCATTCTACATCTGGCATTCTCACATCTAACAAGTTTATCTACATACATATGGACAGTAGGCTTGTGAACTGGCCGCTTACCATGGTATCCTGCTGTATCTAATTGTTATTAACCCCATCACAATTTCAGGAAATCAGTGGTCATTAGCTCAGAACTTGGGCTATTGTTAAAATTCTCTTCTCTCTAGTTGTGGTTAAAACACTTGAACATCCCAGCTCCAGGTCCCAGCCCTTATATTAATGATTGTAGAACTATTGTCTGTTATGCAGCTTCCAGTATAATTTAAACCAGTGACCAGTATTGGCTACGGAATAGAGCCTTAAATCAGACAGCAACAACATATCAATGGAACCTGTCTGTTTGGCTTCCCAATCTGCTCAGTCCTGTCTCTGGTCGGATACAATATACATGGTGTATTGATTACCTGAAAATGCTTTCACTTTGAGGCAATTTTCTGGCTTCTCGGAATTTATCACCAGCAGTTTGCCTTTAACAGTTACAATTTTCTTTGCAAATTGCCCATGTGAATTTTCCGAGTAAGATTGCTGTTGTTCTGATCTCTGGCATTGCATTTCTTACAGGTGGACCAGAAAGTAATTTGTTCAATCTTCTCTGAAGCCAAATACGTTAAATCTTGAGACATCATGGATCAAGTTATTGGAGGAAAGGGAAATTACTTGATCAAAAACGTACCATGAATTGGTTGGAACTTTGGTCACGTTTTGCCTGGAATAGGTTAACCACTCCAATAGTTTGGCCTCATTCATCGATCCGTCAGCCTTGGGCCTATTTCTCAATCTGTACCCAGGCTGTAGGAAACATTTGCTCTTGTTCATAGTGAAACATGGTGAGTAAATTAGAGGCTTGGTTAATTGGTTAAGTATCCATAAAACCTAAATTGGATTCTGCCATTCCTCCAATAAAGTTACTTTGATAATGAGGGCTACCTCATCAAGAACTATATCTGTTAAATTCCAGAAATACTAGGGACATACCAGGTAGTGTAGGCAATTATGGTCAATGAAACAGTATTTAAACCAGACAATATTGGAGAGCTCAATGAGGAATTAATACTCCAATACTTCAATGACAAGAACTGTAATTTCTTACATACATGTAAAACTTAATTTATCAATTTAATTAGAAGAGGAAGAATTCATTAACTAAGGTGATCACCGACTCATCGTGATCTATAGATGGAATTCCATTCTTCAAATTAGGAAAACTGACCTCAGCAATAACCATGAAGCTTCAAGATAACTGCTAATTCACAACAACGAGAAAGTTATTTGATTACTTTCTACATTACAATTGATTGTGTGGCCCTACCATAGGTCATGTGATACAGGTATTTGCCACTTCAGCTATGGAGAGTTCTACTACTTTCACCGTCTCGTAATTATATTACTAGTACCTCATACGTATTGCATACATGTACCTGTCGGATATAGCTAGATTCTAATCAATAATGAACTCTTACTTACCAATAATTGCTATCATGTCACCTATTTTTATATCCTCTTATTGGATACTGTCCTATCCTAGCGATTGGTGATGTCAGTCCATCCTAACTGTTTACTGAGTACAAGCAGACATGGAAATGCCATAAAAACTAGAGGAGCATAACTGTACTGTGTTGAATGGTTGGTAATAAATTAAGAAGGAATGAAGTATTTTTTGTGTATCATGTACAAGGATTGTGTTTTATCTGATATAACAGCATTTGAATAAAATCAGACATGTGCTGTATGTTAAGTGCTTCCAGGTAATTTACAGCTCTTCCTCAGTTTACATGTTAAAGATCAACTTAGCTTTAATGTTGCCAGGATTTATTGAAGCGGGATTCTTGTGCATTGTACTTAACCAGTCAAGGGTCTCAGCTGTGTACTGCTGGGTATAACATGTATAAAATTTAGGCTTTGAGTGGACAGCTCATCCCAGTGATCCCACCCCTCAAAAATACATTAAGGTGCAGGAATGGTTATTATTGTCTCGCATGCTATTTAGCAGATCTGCTACTTCGCAAATAATTTCTAAAATCAGTGATATTTAGAAAGGGGTGTGCTACTTTGAAGATAATTTCTAGGATTACTGCTAGTTAGCACTTTGACTTCCCTGTTCCCAAAGGAAATATATTGTATAATTAGCACAAATGCTAAATATTGAATATTTCTTTCTAAATTGCAGCCAGAAGAAATATTCAATAGTTATGATAGGTCGCAAACGCAAATTGTCGGACTGCCTCTCCCGAAAGAAAATATATTGTATAATTAGCACAAATGCTAAATATTGAATATTTCTTCTAAATTGCAGCCATGATAAATATTGAATATTTCTTCTAAATCGCAGCTCCAAATTGTCCGATTGCCTCTCCTTAAAGAAAATATATTGTATAATTAGCACAAATGCTACATATTTTCAATCTTGCATGGATTGGTGATAAGGATGTTTAAGGCAGTCCTACACCTTATTTGCTGGTCTGTGCAATTCCTCTGACAATAACAGGGATTATTCTATCGTTCTTCCTGGTTAAACAACGCGCATGCGCTGTTATGTAAGGATTTTTAAGACAAGAAAATATATTGTATAATTAGCACAAATGCTACATATTTTCAATCTTGCATGGACTTGCATGGACTGGTGATAAGGATGTTTAAGGCAGTCCTACACCTTATTTGCTGGTCTGTGCAATTCCTCTGACAATAACAGGGATTATTCTATCGTTCTTCCTGGTTAAACAACGCGCATGCGCTGTTATGTAAGGATTTTTAAGACAGTCGCAAGTACATTTTCATTTGTCGTCTGTGCAACTCCACTCAGACAATAACAGATTATTCTATCGTTCTTCCTGGTTAAACAACGCGTATGTGCTGGTATAGGCTGTTTAAAACAGTCCCAGGTAATGCTTGATTGGTGCCTACAGAACGGGCGATATAAAGGCAATGTCACTGAGGCAGACAGCTGACATGTATTCAGACTTACTGGCACAACAAACCAATCACTCAACGATGACCGAATGTGTTACGGAGACAATCGGTCCCTTTCATTGTAATTTTGAAAGAAACAAAACGCCAAAAACAACCTCTTCCTTTGGTACTTGATTGCAACAATCAAATTATATTCTAATTATATGATATTATAAAGGTGCTAAATATTGAATATATTGTCCTTTCTCCGACACGGTGTTACAGATATTTTAATGCGAATCTCTTCTAATTATAGTAGATTATAAAAGTGCTAAATATTGAATATATTGTCTTTTCTCTGAAAAGACTCTTCTTGATATTTAACTGCGAATCTCTTCTATTTAGTATAGATTATAAAAGTGCTAAATATTGAATATATTGTCTTTCCCAGACGCCAGCTACATATTTACGTGCGAATCTTTTCTAATTACACGATATTATCAAAGTGCTAAATATTCAATATATTTTCTGTTCTCAAACGTCACCTACATATTTAAATGCGGATATATTCTAATTAGATGATATTATAAACTTTAATAAAGGTGCTAAATATTGAATATATTGTCCTTTCTCCGACACGGTGTTACAGATATTTTGATGCGAATCTCTTCTAATTATATTAGATTATAAAAGTGCTAAATATTGAACATATTGTCTTTTCTCCGAAAAGGGTCTTGTGGATATTTAACTGCGAATCTCTTCTATTTAGTATAGATTATAAAAGTGCTAAATATTGAATATATTGTCTTTTCCCAGATGCCAGCTACATATTTGAGTGCGAATCTTTTCTAATTATATGATATTATAAAGGTGCTAAATATTGAATATATTGTCTTTTTCCAGACGCCAGATAGATATTTAACTGTGAATCTTTTCTAATTAGATGATATTATCAAAGTGCTAAATATTCAATATATTGTCTGTTCTCAAACGTCACCTACATATTTAAATGCGAATATATTCTAATTAGATGATATTATAAAGGTGCTAAATATTGAATATATTGTCCTTTCTCCGACACGGTGTTACAGATATTTTAATGCGAATCTCTTCTAATTAGATTAGATTATAAAAGTGCTAAATATTGAATATATTGTCATTTCTCCGAAAAGGCTCTTGTGGAAATTTAACTGCGAATGTCTTCTATTTAGTATAGATTATAAAAGTGCTAAATATTGAATATATCGTCTTTTCCCAGATGCCAGCTACATATTTGAGTGCGAATCTTTTCTAATTATATGATAATATAAAGGTGCTAAATATTGAATATATTGTCTTTCTCGGACGCCAGCTAGATATTTAACTGCGAATCTCTTCTAATTAGATGATATTATCAAAGTGCTAAATATTCAATATGTTGTCTGTTCTCAGACGTCCGCTACATATTTATGTGCGAATCTATTCTAATTAGATAATATTATAAAGGTGCTAAATATTGAATATATTGTCCTTTCTCCGACACAGTGTTACAGATATTTTAATGCGAATATATTCTAATTAGACTAGATTATAAAAGTGCTAAATATTGAATATAGATGCTATTAAAGTAACCCACTTTTCTGTCTACTGCGAAGTTTAGCAAAAATATCTGCACAATATTGCCTAGTACATGTATGCTATATAGCACCATGTTAAAGCATAGGAAATTTGAAAAGTATCTAAAAAAAAGCCAATCCTGCACCTAACTCCAAAAATAGAAGAAATGAGGGAGAGGTGGTGTATAGGACAAATAACTTAAATAAATACGATGAGGGGAGGCAAAAATAAGTGGAAACTGGGCCAGAGGAAATTTTGTGTGAAATTATGGTTACCAAAAGTTCCAGTAAATGAAATGATGATATACATATTAAGTCATTTTAGTGAGAATTCCCCTTACAATCAACAGTACAAACATCAACTTTAGAACAAAATCTATAACAGTGAAAATCTCAGTGTATGCGAGACAATGACTCTATTCACTAACCAACCGTATCTACACTGAACACCTGACCCTGTTTACAGAATGTTTACTTCAGGATTAGAACAGTCTGACTACATACTGATACTGCTGACTGGAAGTGAAGGCTTAGCATCTTCAGGATGTTTGTGCATTAGGATACAAGGTGAAGGTCATTGCTGGCACTGTAGTCCAATACATACAGTACAAACATAGGTCATTGCTGGCACTGTAGTCCAATACATACAGTACAAACATAGGTCATTGCTGGCACTGTAGTCCAATACATACAGTACAAACATAGGTCATTGCTGGCACTGTAGTCCAATACATACAGTACAAACATAGGTCATTGCTGGCACTGTAGTCCAATACATACAGTACAAACATCCAGGATATAAATCATAACCACATGTGGATGGTGCATTCTTCTTGTGTAATGTGAACAGACAAATGCTCATACTATCATACTCTCTCCCCCCTCCCCCCTCTCTTCCCAACACACACACAATTGTCCTTTCACACATCATGCAATAACTATGAACAGGCATCCACACACCTTGCCTGAACAGCCCAACTTTCGATGAAAATCTGGGGGTAGTTTAATAAATCCCATTCCCAGGTATATAAATTGAAAGAGAGTTCAGTAAAACAGAGCAGCCTGTGTGGATTAACTAATATAAGTATAATTAACATCCACATGAATCTGTATAGTCTAAGCTCTTCTCATCAGGTACAATGTTTTTTACAGGCCTTATTATTTGGTCATCATCTTCGATCAACTACTTACACACCTTCACCTGTAACACACCAGTTTGGTCCCTGCAGTACATAAAGGACTAAACTATACTAATTGTTTTTAATTGCTTATCACTTTTTTACCCCCCCCCCCAAAAAAGTGATGAGGGATTTTATTTTAAATTCAGATTGAATCCAGTAGTACAGCAATAATACAGCATTCATCCTCTCGCAACTTTCCATTCCAATCATACATATACTCGCAGTCTCAGAACTTTCTGTTGCAATCATTGCAAACAATATACATGTACCTCAGGATATTGACATTTATTGCCAGGATCTGATATTTCGGCAAATAAATTAAACACTGGGCAAATTTTCTTTGGATGTGGGCATAAATATCTGATGTGTGGATGATTACATGTAACAGTCATTTTATTTTGTGGATCTATAATGGTTTAGTGGAATATATTTATATAAATGATTTAAGTGCATGAGTATATATTGTACACATCATCAATGATCTTTGTACAATGTACTTGATTTAGCTTGTGAAAGAATGTGTGTACATGTATGTTGACCTGGTTCACCTTCTAACTGCAGCAGTATCATCTACTTGACCTCCCAGCTATGCAGCCTCTGTTTATTTGCCCAGAGAACAGTCTAGTCAGGAACAATTTTGATTTATTTTTGGAAATAACTGGCCAGAATAGGGTACATTATACATGTAAACCCTATAGCAATTTCAGACCCTCTATCTGTGCTTATGTGAGAAAGTTGTTTCAATCTTTATGGGATGCTGTGGATAATAACAAACTTCACGAGTTAAAAAACAGTAGGATATACTCATCTAAGCAGCCAGAAACATTTCAATCAAGCAATGATCAGGCGATGTAGAATCAGCCATACACGATTAACTCACAAACATTTACTAAAAAAGGAGCCAGCCACAAGGTGTAGTCCATGCCATGAAGATCTCACAGTGAAACATATTCTGATTGATTATATAGATTTTAAGAGATTCTTTTTATCAAGCAACTACTTTGAAAGATCTTTTTAATCGAGTAAAAGAAGACTGTATTTTAGATTATTTGAGAGAAATCGGTTTGTTGTATAAATTTTAATGTATGTACATGTTCATGGTGTGTTGGTGGGTTATTAACTTGTTTTTGTTGGAATACTTCATTTTGTATGATCGTCGCTATATAGCTGAAATATTGCTGAACGCGACGTTAAACCTTAATTCTTATTGGACCCTTGTCCAATATATTTATTGTATAAATCTATGTTTGTGAAGAGTGGATGGATGGTCTTGGATTTTCAGATGCATCAATGAATGCTGGGTGGGTGAGGGCGAGGCAAGAGTCATTTATAGACAAATGTGTGGTTAATATTAATATGTAAACAGTATTTGCCTGTTAAGCTGATAAGTCAGTTATTATTCCAAGGCATCCTGCTGAAGTATAATAATGGAGTTGGTCTGAATATACTAACAGATGGTGCAGAGTGCCAGCTGTGAACTGTTTACATACAAACCAATCACTGGGTTAATACAGTATCAATATTAATGTAGTTCACCCACAGCCTTCCAAGCTGTATCTCCATCTCTGTCCAGCCTGTATGTATTAACATACTTAATCTGACTGCGATGACCCATTAAATAGACATGTACTACATGTACTCTCTCTTATAAACCTATTTTATGTATGAACATAGATAATCTAGAAGTGATAACACAGTAAACCTGACAGAAGAGGGACATGTGAATATTGTCATTGCCTGGTTTAAGGTCAGGACCAATCCACAGTTAACCATGTCAGTTCACCATCACATATCAGCTGATGATGTAAAACATAAGACATGTATATCTTTGTGGTCATATTTAAACAACAACATGACTTGATTTAATTGAACACAGCAGGCACTTTTCCTGGTACATGAGAATGCATACAAATACAGTACTTTATTGTTATGTCATCTTTCAGACCATCTACATGTATTTACAAGGTTCCTTGTCTGTTTCAGTGTAGTTATGTACTTGTTTCAGTGTTTTATGTACTTGCCAATGGCCTGTTTGGCATAATAGAGAAGAAAAGCAACTCCGAGTAGGGATGACAATTTCATTCTGTATATTTCGCTATTAGTTATAGCATCTTCAGCAGTGAACAAACTATGTTCACTGCTCAACTTTGTTCACTGCTGAAGATGCTATAACTAATAGCGAAATATACAGAATGAAATTGTCATCCCTACTCGGAGTTGCTTTTCTTCTCTATTATTGGAAAATTATCATTGGTTCCAATGGATTCTGTTTGGCATAATAGTGCAAATAAACCTTTTTTTTTATGACAAATAAACACCAAATGTCGAATTGATTTTATAAAATTAACTATCTAAATAATTTAGGATAAATGTTTCAATTAACAAATATTTTGGGATAATCTTATTATCTCTACCTGTTTATGCTGACCAATTGATTATAGAACGTTGAATATCCGATTAATTTTTGTCTGGATCGTCACCGCGTAGCGGTGTCGACCAGACTATGCTGCCACTCACGAAATTTATGCAAATGTGTACGTGCACTATAATGGGATGACCCTGGGTTAACCTGTATCACTCCGCCAGTGATTTTCACTGTGTTGAGTCTTATATCAGGGTATTAACCAGAAAATGAAGAAAAAAAACAGTCGTAATCGTTTCATGTGAACTAGAAATAAAACGAAATCTGAATTTGAGTGTATTTCATATTCATTTCTTCGCCCAGGGATTGCTTAAATCCGTGGACTATTTTTGTCTGGATCGCCACGGCGTAGCGGTGCGACCAGACTATGCTGCCACTCACGAAATATATGCAAATGTGTACGTGCACTATAATGGAATGACCCTGGGTTGTCCTGTATCACTCCGCCCGTTATTTTCACTGTGTTTGAGTCTTATATCAGGGTATTAACCAGAAAATGAAGAAAAAAACAGTCGTAATCGTTTCATGTTAACTAGAAATAAAACGAAATCTGAATTTGAGTATATTTCATATTCATTTCTTCGCACAGGGATTGCTTGAATCCGTGGACTATTTTTTTGTTCTTTGGTTCGGGCGATCGGCTCAAACCTCGTGGTGTTTGCCGTCTGTTCGGTTTCGTGTCTGTCTGAGTTTGCGGTAAGTCAGATTACTTATAATATATATGCCTGGTGTTTATAGTTCGCATTTTGTTTGTTGACAACGATAACGTTGGAGAGACAATTTGTGCGAAAATCCCTGTTAATGTTGCTGTACGATCATACGTTGCAAATCTTGTTTCTTGATCTGAGTGTCGCACTTTACAGGTTCAGGTTCTGGGATTATAAAGACCCCAGTTTCCAATACTCGTACGTTCTTTCCCGTGAAGTCGGCGTTCGTTACTATTTTAATGTGTACTCATACTGCATGGAATATATTTCCAGAGGAGATATGTGTCGAAGCAACAACAATAGTATTTACATTTTTCTCGTCTTGCGAACTTGACCGGATTCTGTCCAGTGCAAATTTATGTATTCCGGGGGACTCTGCTCACCGAATATAATTTAGTTTCAAAACGTTTGAACAACAACAAAACTTTCCGAAAGCGGAAACAACAGAATTTGTCGGGTACCGCTTTCGAAAAGTTTTGTTGTTGGTGGTGTTCAAACTTTTTCAAACTAAATTATATACGCAATGATCGTACAGCAACAACAACAACAGGAATTTTCGCACAAATTGTCTCTCCAACGTTTATATCGTTGTCAACAAACAAATTTACTATAAAAACCATGCAGGCATATATAAGTAATGGGGACTTAACGCAAACTCATGCAGCTCTTGCAAATATCTGTGCTACACAGAACTATTAATAAAACTATCCAGTCTCACGTATTTGTCGTTTTGTCGCAATAAACTTGCATGAATTATGAAAATCTGCTCGCAAAAACTAGTAGAAGACATTGACGCAGACGATCCACTTTTAAGCATATTACTGTAGATAGTTTCTTGCTACCATGAATACCTAGCATATTTCTAAATGAGCCGCCTTCACAAATTCACTTCCTTGAAAATTAAACTGTGTTCCAGTTGTGATTTCCCAAACACTCGTCCACAAATTGGAGAAAATCTCCACATTTATCCATACATCTGCTATCGGCTGAAACGTTTTGAAACTTTAAATCCATTATTGGCGATCCAGACATCAGTACTTTGAGTACTTTCATTAAGCATATTTTCTCTATTAACATATAATTGGATATATGTATTATTTCTTGAGTATTCCGGAACAAGAATAGTAAATTAAAGATGAGGAATATTAGAATTAGACATGTAGATTGACCTGGGGTATGCACACCCCAGGTTATGTAGGGCTCGAAATTGCCACAAGCCCAGCAGCCCGTGGCTGGTGAATTTAGAACTTGTCTGGTTGAATATAGTTCTAAAGCTAACCGGCTGGCTGGTTATAATTAAAGAATTTCACCTTTGTATAATGAAATATACCAGCCCGATGGTCTGGTAAAGTTTATGGTAAATTCATGCCCTGTTATGGTAAAAACAGGTCTCAGCTCCTCAGACAGCTTGTCGTGTCGACTAAACTGGGGCACCTGTAGGGTTCCCGGGTGTGAATCACCTTTTTTGATTTTCAGCCTTACAAAATGGTTGAAATGATTTGTGATTATCAATTTGGGGGACACAATAGCACCTGCCTTTTCTCAGAATCAGTGCCATATTGAGGCACCTTTATACAGGCTAAACTGTAGACAAAATGAATTCCCTACGGTAATTTCCCTATTAATTCGCGATGTAGTGATGAAACTCACCACTCCAAAAATTGGCTACTTTCGAATTATTTGTTGAGCGAATTCCAGAAAAACGCGAGTGTTCGAATTAAATGTCGCGATCGGAAGATCCAAAATGGCGGACCGCTTTGCCGTGGTCGTAGTGATCGTATTTATTACCGTGTATTAACTTTGATATCTCATCATAGTTTCCATAAAAGGCAGTGTATGATGTCAGAAAATCTCCTCTACCCTGATAAAGGCGTCTAATTTTATTCGAGGAAGTCAAGCATATTGATCGAGTGACAAGTTCAGCAGCCCGTTCAGCAAGATCATGCAGATTTTTGAGCTGACGTCCGTAAATTCGCGTCCATAATAATAACATCGTAAAAGTAGGCCGAAACACTGAACGTATTCCTTCCTTTTTGTTCAGTATTAGCTATGATCTATATTATGAAACCTATTGACGTGGAATTGAAAGTAATTTCAATAATATCACATGATTAAAAGTTCCTGCTTCACAATATATGACTGCCGACTCAAAATCAAGTCATTCAACAATGTTTAATTCTTGAAAAGAAAAACTTTTACCTGCATCCGATCGTCTTTCTGGTTTGAGATTTGGCCCGACTGTAGCTTTTCCATAATTTATAAATATACACACAGTAAATATAATCTGATCCACTTCAGGAAATATACAGATATATATATTAGCATAAAATGTATTCTATTTAATCACCAACGTATAAAAGTGAAAGGGGCCATGAATTAATGAGGGACGATGAACCACCGTAAAGACTTGAACAGAAAAGGAGCGCCATGAAAATTTCCTAAGAGCGTGTCACGTCGACCATCGTTGTCGGTGATTTTTATGTTCCGTTCAAACAGAATTCATTCGCACGCAGTTCTGCTTTCTCGGAAAATATTCACCGTGTTTTTCAAATAAAGGAATGCTGGTTGAAAAAAGATATTTGATATACGAACGCTGGAAACTGAAGAATGATTCAATAGCGGGCCGTGTGCAGACACTCGACCACGTGCGGGGGACTACCGTATATATTTTTCCCGACTGCGGCGAAACGCGATCAAGTTAGGATAAAATTACAGGACTGCGGAGTTAATTGAATCAATTTTTTCCCTTATAGACTGTAAGTAATAGTAATTCAGTCTGATTATATTGTACCATTCCCTGTTTGTTTCTCTGCGTTTACAAATAATAGCATACGGTGATATACTATACGAGATTCTAGTAACATTCACTTTACTTTCATCGGCACGAACTCTGTGGCGAAAACGGGAGTGTTCGAATTTATTGTTTCACGGGTATATTGAAAATGCTCCCGTTTTCGTTTTATTAGGATGGACAAAATCACGACAGGGGAAAAATCGGCCGTTTTCGAATTAAATTTGGAAGGTGAATTAATAGGGAAATTACCGTAGTTGTTATACAACATGTGTTTGTCGCTTTGCTAGGTATGACTTTTGCATCATCTGGTGGAAAAAATGGAAGTCCTTTTCATCTGTCATTTCATGTGAGTCAGTCATCCTGTCAAGTGTAGCGCCTAGGAAAACTGGACAAGAGAGAATGTTTGTCCAATTTGTCAAACACTGATGGATCGTAGTAAAGTGCACACTTTATTGAGATGACTCGATCTCAACTAATGGATTCTGGTCTGAAGGGGTTGGACTCGGGCAGGATAGCGTTTTGAGCTTCCTCTAAGATTACTACATACTGTCATTGCATGATCAAATCGATCGTACAAGGCCATCTGAATTATGGATTATATAGATGGCTCTGAGATGCTAACGCACCGATGTAATGGAATTCATAAAGATCACACATTAGAAGGGCTTCATGGGAAATCATCTTCTGATGAACACCTTGAATTCATCAACATCAGAGATCGTATTCTCGATGAGATGAGAATTCAATTGTCTGCTCTTGGCGCCGTGAATTATGTATCAAGATATTCTATTTGTCTTCTTCAGTCGTGTCTCTGTGTCTTGTCTTTGGTGTGGGTACTAGCAAATTGTCAACACTTCCCCATAAATTCATTCAAGTGATTCCTAGCTATTTTTGGTTGTTCTAATATTGTGTTTCAAGACACGAGTTAATAAACAGACTCCAGTAGCGATATTAGCAAAAATTTCAACATAAGTGGCATTCTGCTATGGCCATCATCTGATGTTTGAGTAAATTGCCCCGAGCATAACCCAGCTTGGATGTATACATGGCTATTTGCCAAGCCTCTTGGCCAAGATCACAGAAATGATCTGCTCGTGTCATTATGATATCCATAGAATGTAATAGTGGTACAGAATTGGAAAACTCTCCACCTACAGGTGTGTCCTCTTCTTGGGGGCAAGGAGAATTCACCTCAAAGTAAGATTGAAAGGTTAATAGGGCACATACAAACCCATTACCACTTTGATCTGAAGTTCTCCAGGAGCTAGGGTAAAGTCATTATGTCCAAAAAATAGCAACCTTCATCGATTTGACTGCACAAAAACATGCGGCATTGTGCAAATTGTATAGGCCGTTGTGGTTTCTTATTGCCATACCAAAGCACCGAATTAAAACAAGTCTTTATGGATATCAGGCCATTGCTCTTACAAAGCATTGTTTCCACCCACACTCAAATTACCATACAATTTGTTTCACATGCCAGAGTATTAGTATCCGGTGTCTGGTTGTCTGAGAGTTCATTGCTTTCCTACTTTTACTGAGACATTAACTGTATACATGTATATATATGCAATGATGAGGATTCATAGAATTACACACATAGAAGCATGAACTCCACACATGTATACTTGAATGTACTGAGAAATACCGGAAAGGAAGAGATCATCTGATGCAGATTTATTGATTACAGTCAGCTGTTCATCTTCACATACAGTGGATAATAGGATCAAACCTTTCCAATCACTTCTGCTGACAGTTCTAGCTTTGGTAAAATGGCCATTATTTATTTCTGTAAGCACAGTACTGAATCGACATGGATGATTATAGGTGAAGGCAGCAGTACATTTGTCATGTTAGTCATTTGTACTTGGCAGGATGACCTCTGCTTGCAGCCAGATAACTGCAACAATGGTAAAATGAGGCAACTGATGATTGTAAGTAAAATATGGCTACAGTCCATTGTAGCTAACATTTTTTGTGGCAACAATGCATTTGGCGATTTATTGGGTCCCATCATTTTGTTCTTTCTGCGCATGAGTACATGAGCCCTGGAATATGTAATTAGTAATTCATGACATGCTATCGGAGTTGATACTCTCGCCGATTATATACATTGACTAGTAGTCTAGACTATGAGGTTAACGTTAGTTCGAGCTGACTATAATGAACTGTCACTTGGTCCTCGGGTAGTACAAAGGACTGTTGCGATCCCAGACAGACACAAAAACAAACACCTATTCATTCATATTTGATATTAAATATACATGAAGTGAATAGAAGAAAGAGAGATAACTGGACCAGTGATATTTGAGACAAGAAGTATATTGCCAAGTGCTTGTTTGGTACAGTTTATTTCATAAAATCGTTTTCATAAAATATCCAGACATAGATTGGTATCGATACAGTTCGATATCTATTGACAAAAAAAATGACTGGACACCAACATCCATCCATTCATTCAAAGGCAAAAAAATTGCCATTTTCGGGTAATGACGCAGACGTATGGTTCAATCACGCTTTGCTTGATTATGAAGATAACCAGGCGACATATAATCAGCAGTTGTGTAACACATGTACTGTTTGCCTTAACCTGTAATGTTCTCTGTGGATTCAGTAGCGTGATAAGAGTCGCATTGACAATTGAAATGAAGAGGTACACATGGCTGGAACTGTTTTGTCATTCTGTCAGTTCTCACTTGTTATAGTATTTTCCTGATTATTGTCTCCCGCTACTTAGTCGGGGGGTGGGGGGGAGGACTTAGAAACAACGGTGTCCTTAATTCCGTAAGATTTTGTTGTCGGGACAATAACTCGTGAACGATTTAACCGATCAACTTCAAACTTGGGGTGTGCCTTGACATTGGCAGGAGGACGGTTGGGATTGTTTTCCAGCAATGTGCGTAATCTAATATGGCCGTCAGCCATATTGGATTATAAGCAGTTGGATCTTTCAGACGATCTACTTCATACCTGGGGAGTGCCTTGACATTGTTGAGAGGAGGATTGGAATTGTTTTTCAAGGACGTGCTTAATCCAATATGGCCACCTTCGGCCATACTGGATTTCATTGGATTTTAAGCAGTTTGATCTTGTCCGGACAACATCGGTGAGAGGACGGTTGGGATTGTTTTTCATCAATGTGCATAATCCAATTATGGCCGCCGTCGGTCATATCGGATTATAAGCAGTTGGATATTAGATTTTCTTGTCCGGACAATAACTCGTGAACGATTTAACCGATCAACTTCAAACTTGGGGTGTGCCTTGACATTGGTGAGAGGACGGTTGGGATTGTTTTTCAGCAATGTGCGTAATCTAATATGGCCGCCGTCAGCCATATTGGATTATAAGCAGTTGGATCTTGTCCGGACAATAACTCGAGAACGATTCAACCGATCTACTTCATACCTGGGGAGTGCCTTGACATTGTTGAGAGGAGGATTAGGATTGTTTTTCAAGGACATGCTTAATCCAATATGGCCACCATCAGCCATACTGGATTTCATTGGATTTTAAGCAGTTTGATCTTGTCCGGACAATAGCTGGAGTACGATTCAACTGATCTACTTCAAACTTGGGGAGTCACTACACCTGATCCATAATTACCTGTACCAATACACAGACCACTACCTCATCTACACCTCAGTACCCTACCAACATCAGTAATGACTAATGTTACCATGCAGTGTCAACAGACAAGTATATAGTTAATTTAGAACTACTCGCCATGTTCCTATCCTACATGTATAAATTAGTTACATTATTATCAGTTATATCCTGCTATTCCACCACATCACTCTATACAAACCTGCCACCCTACAATATACAACTGTGTAGACATCTGCGTAACAATAAATTACATATATATATGTAACATGTACATGTACCCACCATATCTCAGTACATATATATCTTTCCAAGTGTACGTCTTCCACCGCGCTCAGTGCTCGCTTTCCGCTATGCGATTTTATTGTTCTTTTTTTCCTGACCTTCATGATTCCTTATGATTGTTGTCACCGAACTGCATAACCCAATCTGACTACCATAATCACTCACATTGCTCTTTTATTGGACTGATGTACTGACTGGGCTGATCAGTGTCCAGAATAATAGGAACTGTGGACACTCTCGTGTTCTGGCACATGTACGGACCGTCGTGATACGACTGAAACAATGTTGAAAACGACGTTAAATCCTACTCACTCACTCACTTATTGGACTGATCTTACTAAACACAAATAAATGTAGTGTTCCCCGCACCACCCGTACTACTTATAGTGTATAACTTGACTGTCAACACCTTAAAAATATTTAAATGCAACCGCTACCTCACCGCTGTGGGGTGCATCGCTCATCGGCGATATCTCCATTTTCAAATCATACTCTTCATCAATGATATGAGATATCATCGACCAAAAAAAATCGACCATAGAGGTCCAAGGCCCCCGCAGCAGCAGCGCCAGTTATGGTGCTGCTAGCGGGGCACATGGACCTCTAGGGTCGATTTTTTGTGTCATAATTGAAGGCAGAATTTTGAAGTACAGGTAAGATGCTAATGGTTTAAGCCAATGTTGGAGTTGATACCTATCCTGTTTGAGAAGTTATTACATGTCCTAATATAGTAACTGTTTCATCGCAGTATTTCTTATTTCCATCATATTCACCAGTAGTAGTCATAAACTAACACAGTCAACAATAGCTCTGGGTGAAATCCTGAATGACCCACAAATACACATGCGTAAAATTATATTTGTGTGTATCTGTCAAGCTTGTGGGTTGTCTGTTTATAGCATTTATCTGTCAAGTAAACACTGGTCCTGATACTTCTGTGATGTGTAAGCGCTTGGTGAACTAATTTCCTACATGCTGCACAAGTTAAGGACACTGGCTGAGGTCAGGTCAGTAAATTTCCAGGGAATTATAGATTAAGGGTTAGATAAACAGATAGAAACAATACATATAGGTTCTCTCCTGACCTTTCAACGATCAAACCAAATTTCTCTTTTTGACCCTTTAAATGTGGATATGTCAATTAGTGTGCACCAATCAAAAGGCAAAATGATTATATTTCTTGAATTTTAATTCTGATCATGATTATGGTGCAAGCCCTGAACCCGATATTCTACACTGAATATTCCCCAGCTTTATATTCTACACTGAAGATTCCCCAGCTTTATATTCTACATTGAGGAGTCCCCATCTTCCAATTCTACAAGAAGGATTCCCCAGCTTTATAATCTACATTGAGGATTCCCCAGCTTTATAGTCTAATGAGGATTCTCCAGCTTTATTTTGTACATTGAGGATTCCCCAGATTTGTATTGTACATTGAGGTTCCCCAGCCTTTATATTCTACACTGAAGATTCCCCAGTTTTATATCCTACATTGAGGATTCCCCAGCGTTAGATTCTACATTGAGGATTCCCTGGCTTATATTCTACATTGTACATTGAGGATTCCCCAGCTTTGTATTGTACATTGAGGTTCCCCAGCATTATATTCTACACTGAAGATTCCCCAGTTTTATATCCTACATTAAGGATTCCCCAGCTTTATATCCTACATTGAGGATTCCCCAGCTTTATATTGTACATTGAGGTTCCCCAGTTTTATATTGTACATTGTGGTTCCCCAGCTTTATATTGTACATTGAGGATTCCCCAGCTTTATATTCTACATTGTGGTTCCCCAGCTTTATATTCTACATTGAGGATTCCCCAGTTTTATATTGTACATTGAGGTTCCCCAGCTTTATATTGTACATTGGTGTTTCCCAGCTTTGTATTGTACATTGAGGATTCCCCAGCTTTATATTCTACACTGAAGATTCCCCAGTTTTATATCCTATATTGAGGATTCCCCAGTTTTATATTGTACATTGAGGTTCCCCAGCTTTATATTGTACATTGGTGTTTCCCAGCTTTGTATTGTACATTGAGGATTCTCCAGCTTTATATTCTACACTGAAGATTCCCCAGTTTTATATCCTATATTGAGGATTCCCCAGCTTTATATTGTACAGTGAGGTTCCCCAGCTTTATATTGTACATTGAGGATTCCCCAGCTTTATATTCTACACTGAAGATTCCCCAGTTTTATATCCTATATTGAGGATTCCCCAGCTTTATATTGTACAGTGAGGTTCCCCAGCTTTGTATTGTACATTGAGGATTCCCCAGCTTTATATTCTACACTGAAGATTCCCCAGTTTTATATCCTATATTGAGGATTCCCCAGCTTTATATTGTACATTGAGGTTCCCCAGCTTTATGTTCTACACTGAAGATTCCCCATCGTTTACACTCATATTTCTAACTTACCAAAAACCCTTAACAAAGCTTCCCTTTTGCAAAACTGGAGGTTTTGTATAGGTATGGTTTGTGTGATAATGATCTGTGGAGGACATACAGTCTGTAGGTTATCTATAGGACGGTGGAATATAGGCAGTCTGGTGGTGATGATAACCTGAAATTTACCTTATGTACACAGGCTATAGCCTTAAACAGGGAGATGTTTAGAGGAACCAATTTGATGGTCTGTAGTCTATCCTGTCTCTCTCTGCTGCACATGTGTATGCCTGGATCCACAGTTGGACCTGGATGGATGCTTTCACATATAAAGGCCCCAAAGCATAATCCCTAGGTTAGCATGATGTCTGCTATATACATGTACACATAGATATAACTGACTTACCTAAGTACCTAACACAGGAGAGGGTGTACATGAACACATATGGTTTGATATCAAAGTACAAACTACTTACCATTTCAGTTATTCTGTGTCTCATACAATCTCAATAGTTCAGTACTCCAGAAACGAACTTGGTTTGGTTATTTATTTACTTGTTTTCTAATATTGCCATTGTCTACACTGCTGATGGCATTAACACTGTCTTTGTGTGCGGACCTTCCTTCGCTAAAAGCATCAGTTGTAACTGAACGCTGTAACAGTGGTAAATAGTACCAGATAACTATGAATATCGTGATTCTGCGATCTCTAGCAGCGGAAGTAGGAAAGAGTAAGGTGCTGGACAATCAGACGCTCTGTGAGGGCAGGAACTCAGGTCTATATCCGCTGGTTCAGCCTTACTCCGACTTCCCAGCTAAAGATGGAAGGCTTGCTTGCCTGCCTGTCTGTTGGTCTGCTGTGTCACATCAGCAGCTCAGTAGGATTCTATTGATTCAGTTCCAGTGTTGTTCAGGCCAGGGTTAGGCCAGACCCATTGTGTAGGGGTGCAAGGTTGGTGTGCTGTATCTGCCCGCTAGACTATTGATTGATTCTTGATACTTGGAATTCAATAATATTCAGTCACTCCAGAAATATAATGCATTCTATGTGATGTTGCTGTCGTCATGGCTGTGCTATATCTTCTGATCTTGTGTGATTTATTGAGTGTATTATATCTGCATATGTTTTATCTGCTGTTTCCATTATTTTATGTTTTTAAATGATGAATTGTAACATACACTAGAGTACCTTTTTTTCTATCACTTTAGCACTTCCCCTAAACTGTGCAAATGTAATATCCCATCCAAGGTCAGGAGGAACATCTGTCATACATCTTGAACATGTGGGTTTGTTAGCTGAAGCATCTGCACTCCCCCAGCACTGGGATGTTTTTGTATGTCGAAGAGTTGAGAGTGAAAATTTTATAGTTCAACATACATTCTAACTGAAAGAAATACAAAATTTAAGTACAACACAACATTAAATTATTCCTGTAGAACTTTCATTCTTCAGATATCTTCATACATGTATGACAGAATTTGATTGTCTCTCATCCGTGGGCATGTCTCGTTATTCATGTTATTATGCCTAGAGGGGGGGCATATAGCGATCGCTTTGTCCGTCCGTCTGTCCGTCCGAATATCTTGTCCGGGCAATATCTCGGTTAATATTTGATGGACAGGATTGAAACTTGCATAGAATGTGGCCAGTGGCTCGTAGTTGTGCAGCGTAGAGTTTTTTCCGAGTTCCGGTATAATTTTCAAGAGTTATGGCCCTTTTTCTGAAATCTCTGTGAGTGGGACTTGTCCGGGCTGTATCTTGGTTAATATTGTATGGACAAGTATGAAATTTGCATGATATGTGGTTAGTGACCCACAGTTGTGCAGCGTAAAGTTTCTCCACGTTTCGCTCATATTTTCAAGAGTTATAGCCCTTTGTTCCTGAATTCTCCATGAATTGGGACTTGTCCGGGCTGGATCTCGATTAATATTGTATGGACAATTATGAAATTTGCAGGATGTGTGGTCAGTGCCCTGTAGTTGTGCAGCGTGAAGTTTCTCCACATTTCGCCTATATTTTCAAGAGTTATGGCCCCTTTTTCTTCAAATCTTCGTGAATTGGGATTTGTAAGTCTGGATCTCGGTTAATATTGTATGAACAAGTATGAAATTTGCAGGACGTGGTCAGTGACCCATAGGTGTGCAGCGTGAAGTTACTCTGTTTTCGGTTATATTTTCAAGAGTTATGGCCCTTTGTTTAAACCCAAGTGAATGGGATATATTTATTTGTCCAAGCTGGATCTCAGTCCATAGCCGATTTGAACCAGGAAAATGGCTATATTATATGTTATTCTACATTCCAAAGCAGACAACATAGGTCCTGAAGTATGAAATTGCCCCAAAAACAGTGAATTGGGTGCAAAATTCAAAGTTCACTGATCGCTTCATAATTTCACCACAATATACTCCCAATGAATGTAGGTCTCATAACCAGGTCACATTTTCGGATTTGGCGAAAGCCCTGGTGACCATCTTGCATCGAAGCATCGTAGTATCACTTGTTGCTTAATACTTGGAATATGTATTATGTGAGGCATGGCAAAAAAGTGACCGAGACAGAATTTTTATAATTATCCAAATTAGGCCTCCACCAACCAATAAAGAAATGCAGAACAATGGCGGGGCAGTGTCGGATTAAAGTGGAACGGGGGGGCATACAATTGAGCAATCTCTGATTGCTTCCTTCCTGTGTTCTGCCTATGTCAGTTTTTCATAGCAGTTGATCCAGCAAAGATGACCAAAGTGACCTGTAGTATTAGGTACATTTGCTGTTTTCAGATATGCATCCTTGTGTATCAATTGATTTTCAAAAGGAATGACACAAGTAGTATTTTTTTATGGAGCCCAATTTATTTTGTTTGCCAGCCTACTATTTATTTCATACAAGATTGCAGTCCAGTTTTTCCCAAATATAATTAACTGTAGTATAGGTAGCAGATTTTGCTTTTATACCACAAAAGCCAACCCAATTGATGATGGGAAATAATTTTTGTGGAATTTTAAAACCAGCATTCGATCAACTTGTTATTCAACTTAAAAACTGTTTGTCTGATTGACATCAAACTTGGAAAGTGGGTCAGTATGTGTGAGAGGCTGGCTAGGATTGTTTTTCGGCAACCTGCATAATCCAATATGGCCGCCATGGCCTTGATCTCTATTCAGTCATGCTAATAAGCTTGTGACTACAATAACTCCAAAACAATATGTCCAACTGACATCAAACTTGGACAGTGGGTTGGTATGAGTAAGAGGATGGCTGGGATTGTTTCGGCAACCTGCGCAATCCAATATGGTCACCATGGCATCGAGCCCCTATTGAACGATGCTACGTAAGCTTGTGACTGCAATAACTCAAAAAACATTTGTCCGATGTATATCAAACTTTTTAGCCCACCATCACCAGATGGTGGGCTGTTCAAATCACTTTTCGTCCGTGGTCCGTCGTCCGTCCGTCTGTCAGTCCGTCCGTTCTTGTTATCACGATTTCTCAGGAACTACTTTATGGATCTTCCTCAAATTTGATACACAGGTTCCCCTTGGGTCTAGTTGTGCAAGATACGTTTTTTGGTACGATTCGAAAATCCAATATGGCCACCAGGCAGCCATCTTGGATTTCCCCATGAAACATTGTTATCACCATTTCTCAGGAACTGCTGCATGGATCTTTCTCAAATTTGGTACACAGGTTCCCCTTGGGGTCTAGTTGTGCAAGATACCTTTTTTGGTCCGATTCGAAAATCCAATATGGCCAACAGGCAGCCATCTTGGATTTCCCCATGAAACTTTATCGTCATTTCTCAGGAAGTACTTCATGGATCTTTCTCAAATTTTTTTGCACTAGTTGTGCAACATAGCTTTTTCGGCCCGAATCGAAAATCAAATATGGCCACAAGGCGGCCATCATGGATTTCTCCATGAAACCTTATCGCGATTTCTCAGGAACTGCTGCATGGATCTTTCTCAAATTTGGTACGCAGGTTCCCCTTGGGGTCTAGTTGTGCAAGATATCGTTTTTCGTCCGATTCGAAAATCCAACATGGCCACCAGGCAGCCATCTTGGATTTCCCCATGAAACCTTGTTATCGTGATTTCTCAGGAACTGCTGCATGGATCTTTCTCAAATTTGGTACACAGGTTCCCCTTGGGGTCTAGTTGTGCAAGATACCTTTGTTGGTCCGATTCGAAAATCCAATATGGCCACCAGGCAGCCATTTTGGATTTCCCCATGAAACCTTGTTATCACGATTTCTCAGGAACCACAGCATGGATCTTTCTCAAATTTGATACACAGGTTCCCCTTGGGGTTTAGTTGTGTAAGATACCTTTTCTGGTCCGATTCGAAAATCCAATATGGCCACCAGGTAGCCATCTTGGATTTCCCCACGAGACCCTGTTATCGTGATTTCTCAGGAACTACTTCATGGATCTTTCTCAAATTTGGTACACAGGTTCCCCTTGGGGTCTAGCTGTGCAAGATACCTTTTCTGGTCCGGTTCGAAAATCCAGTATAGCCAACAGGCAGCCATCTTGAATTTCCCCATGAAACTTTATCGTCATTTCTCAGGAAGTACTTCATGGATCTTTCTCAAATTTGGTACACAGGTTCCCCTTAGGGTCTAGTTGTGCAACATACCTTTTCTGGTCCAATTCAAAAATCCATTATGGCCACTAGGCAGCCATCTTGGATTTCCCCATGAAACTCTATCGTCATTTCTCAGGAAGTACTGCATGGATCTTTCTCAAATTTGGTACACGGGTTCCCCTTGGGGTCTAGTTGTGCAAGATACCTTTACTGGTCCGATGCGAAAATCCAATATGGCCACCAGGTGGCCATCTTGGATTTCCCCATGCAACTTTGTTATCGTGATTCCTCAGGAAGTACTGCTGGGATCTTTCTCAAATTTGGTTCATAGGTTCCCCTTGAGGTCCAGTTGTGCAAAATACCGATTTTGATCCGAATCGAAAATCCAATATGGCCACCAGGCACCCATCTTGAATTTCCCCACGAAACTTTATCGTGATTTCTCAAGAAGTACTGCATGGATCTTTGAAATTTGGTACACAGGTCCCACATGGGGCCTAGTTGTTCAAGATACCTTTTTTGGTCCGATTAAAAAATCCAAGTTACGCTTCAAATTAATACGGTATTCTCGGCGGATGAAACGGTGGGGCATATTCTATATATTGACTATAGAGAATATCCGTACCTTCACCTTCCATAGTTCAAATAATTCGGAATTAAAATGTATTTCTTCAAGTTTTCTTTAGTCCATGCAGTTTGCAAGTGAACTGCCCCACCGTTTCTTCTGCCGATGGGGCGGCTACATGAAGGGACGTCACTCTTGTGACACAACGTCACAACTCGACAACTGTAGACTACTGCATGTTTCGGTCCAAGGGAGATAATCAGGATTCAGATACTTTGGAAGTTTCAAATTTATCGCGCAGACCGGATCCCTTCAGTATTAAGTATTGTACCATCTTAGTATTTTCGAGCATGGTATCTAAAGAAGAGATATCTCAAACTAGCCCAGTAAACAGAACAGAATTAGCTTTCGTTCCTAATTATAAAATCTTAAGCATGTTTCATAGCTCATGCCAAAGCTTCCAGTACCCAATGATGACACGTGCAAAAATAAAATAAAAGAAAATAAAATACTACAAAACGAAGACGAAGGATCCTCCGTACATGTACATTCACTTTCAGACTAACTTTGCTCATTTCTCTTGTACTATAACAACCGACATAAGTACAGTTTCTAGAAATCTTGAAACTCCTGAAACTTAGAAAGATGATATCTTGGTGTTTTCCAGTGTCCCTTTTTCGATCTTTTTCGCTCAGATTCGAAATTCTGTAAACAAAATTACAAATCAATTGCTTGTTCCTAGTAACAATGCACAAAGAGATCCTCTTGTCATTAGCTTACAATTATCGGACAATGGTGGGCGCCAAGATCCTTCAGGATCTCTTGTTGATATGAGTGAGCTGATGGCTGGGATTGCTTTTCAGCAACCTGCATAATCCAATATGGCTGCCATGACCTTGACCTCAGATTCGGCCATTCTAAGCTTGTGACTGCAATAACTGAAGAACAATTTCAACAGCTGACATTCGGCATAAGGGTAGCAATGGCTGCATAGCATTTGCTTGTTTTCAGCAACCGTCACGACATAATCTACACATAAAACCAGGGATTCATTCACGTCCGTTCTACGTACCGAATTTCGGTTCGTAGATTGAGTTTAAAAACTCAATTTTTCAGTTAAAAACTGAATTTTTTGGGGTAAAAAATCAATAGTTTTCACCAAAATATTTATACTCAATTTGTGTGTTGGAAACTGAATTTTCAAGCTTTGGAAACTGAATTTCCAAGCTTCGTAAATTCGCAATTTCAATACCCGGTTGTCGAGAAATCATCTGGTAAAACTCAAATGAACGCCATGGTCACTGTAGCAAATATGAATCTGTCGGCAGCAACAACAATGTCAAATGTAAACTCTGTCAGCTGTTCTGAATTTACCTCGGGCGACTTAGTCTGTTAACGGGATATATTCATCCGAGACTGGTTCGTCCGAGAGGTAATTTTAGTTACATCGTTTATTTCCGTGGAAGAATCCCGAATACTTACGAAACGTATTTTCACTGTACAATCGAGTCGCCATTTTTGTTTGGTTTTCATTTCGTTTCTTCGAACGGAGGAGATACAAACGATAATAAACACATGTTGTGACTTGTCTTCGTCGAATGCCAATCGCAAGTATTTCTTTGTGTATTCTGTGTGGTCTGTCTTGAGAAAATAGTTATACTCAAGTCTCTATCATTTTCACTTTTGCCTGATCAAACGAAAGTTGACACAAACGTACAGCGTGCGTTTTGAGCTCATGGCAAGGAAGTGAACTCTTCTTGTGGCGCCGGTCGCTTGCAAACGTTTTTGAAGTGTTTCATTGTTATTTTTTTCCTTTTTTTTGTTAACATTATTCTATCAAAACAATATCACCATCAAGACTCCTATTATACAATCGTCATGTAACTATTTTATAAACCACTATGATTTTGTTTTTCATCGTTTCTTTCTGACAACCTAATGATGGAAATGTGTATATAAACGCAATCAACCACACAAAATGATTTTAATTACACAAAAGGTTAAAAATACATGAATTGGTAACAGTAGACAAGGTTCATAGAAGGTGACATTTACCCTGGTTTGTAAAAAAATTATATACTCGACTTTGTGGGGGAAAATCACCCTGGTTTGTAAAAAAATTATTATCTCAACTTTAGGGGGGAAAAAATGCCGATAAATTTTATTGTAACTCAATTTGACTGTAAAAAAACTCAATTTTCCGGACTTTGGTTCGTAAAATTTGGACTTCTATGAATCCCTGAAAACATGTCGCTATTTACCATATTTCACACTGTTTACATTCAGAACTAAATTATCTCGTATTTTGAAACATATCCATTTTTTTATTAGAACTGATGTAAACTGTCAAATAATTTCTTTTCACTTCTCAGATAATATAACAAATGTTTCAAGCATTCAATACACAAACAAAAGTTCCCATCATTCAATGTTTAGTTTTAAATACAACATTTTATGAACCTTTCATGTTGCCATACTGTCTATGGTATGAATGGTGGGGAAGATGGACTGGTCGGGTTTTATTGC
Organism: Hanleya hanleyi; assembly: GCA_036873755.1. NCBI lineage: Eukaryota > Metazoa > Mollusca > Polyplacophora > Lepidopleurida > Hanleyidae > Hanleya > Hanleya hanleyi. Next base: position 97,738 of record JAVTVY010043451.1, on the reverse strand, counting down.
ATGTAGTACCAGTGTTTAGTTGTGATTCTTCATCAATTATAGGTGTGCTCAAGATGACTGACCATGACCTGTAAGCATCGCTGTAATATCCGAGTCAACAAAGCCTATATGTACCTACATGTATTTTGCCAAAATTTTGGCTTTCAGTAATCAGGGCACATTTTCCTGCCTAACAATTTTTTCACGCGCTGAAATGAGGATGTGCCCAAATTAGCCCTGAACATTAAACATTGTGCCCAAATTAGCCCTGAACATTAAACATTGTGCCCAAATTAGCCCTGAACATTAAACATTGTGCCCAAATATGTTCATGGAGATTCCTCAATTGTGATATTTCATTTAAATTCTACCTATTTTGCCAGAATTTTGGAATTCTTTTCACTAATTAGAGCATTTCCACAAAGTGGATGCTCTTATGTTTTCATGAGAAACGGCTCCGGATCCGCCGCCGCCGCGACTTCAAACGTGAATATCTCTGAAACCGTTAAATATTTTCGGGTCAAACTTTGTGTGCTATTTCCTTAGGCCTGGGAAATTTGTCTGGTTGTGTTTTGATAGCCGCTGCTCACCACTAGGTGGCGTTATAGTCAGAGCATAGGTGAACCTTTCTGTGACGATTTCGTCTGAACAGCTTGCCCGATTTCTTTGAAATTTTATTACAATGGTCTTGAGGATAGGCAATGTGCTGAAACGGTTTTGGTGTAGCTGGCATAATTTTTAAGGCAAGTTTTTTTGCGTCTCAAAAAAAAAAAGTTTTTCGTGAAATGAAAATTTACCAATTCGCTTGGAGAAATATTTAAAAACTGTTCTATTCTAGGCTGCCAAGCATAAATATAGGATTGCTGACATGATAATTCCCTTTCGGTGGGAACCAAATTGCCATTCAAATGAAATATCTCAATTATCTGACTTAACATCAAAACCTTCTTAACCATTATCATGATTAATTTTTTTTTCATTGAACTCTTATGTGCCTTCTCCCTAGGGCATTAGATTTCACCTGCTTGTTTTTCGTGGTATTTGGTCATCACTAGGTGGCAATATAGACTTGAATTCAGGTAAACATGTATAACATGATATCTTCTAAACAACTTGTTTGATTTCCATGAAATTTGAGTATAATGATCTTGCAAGACAGGCAAAGGACTGACAAGATTCTGGTGATGTTGGCGAAAACATGAAGGCACGTTTTTGCGTCTCAAAATGAGATTTTTTTCACAAAAATGGAAATTTACTTCTTTGAATCAGGAAAAAGTAATTCTAATTTGCCTAATATGTCATGAATATAACATTCCCAATGTTATAATTCACATCCCTTGTAAGCCAAATGACCATTTTTTTAATACGTGAAATTCTCAGGACTTAGTCCAATACCTACATTCCCCGGCCAGATATGGGGATTTTGCTTCATCGTGTAGCTTTGTGATATTTGTTCATCATTGGGTAGCACTGCAGACAGTAGACTTATACAGCACAAGTTTATATTGTGATCTTGTTAGACAAAGGATTTAAAAAAATTGACCTCCCATATGGATTTCGTGACCCATCAACATAATGCTTTATTTATATTTCATAATGCATTCTTTTTTTACAATTCATAATTTAATTAACATTATAGTTTAAAGTGAACGTAAAGGCTGCGACAACACACGCACTGTGTGGAAGCACTATATTAAAAGTATCATTTGGCAGCAACAAATATTTTTTGTGATTTTTTCCCTTCCAAAAAAAAAATTCCAAACACGGGAATTATTGACTGATGCAACAAGCGACTGGAGTCGGCCATATCAGTTTATTGATTAGCCTTGCGCCAATGAAAACGCTTGTATGGAGCACGTGATATTTTCCTGTGACGTAGTATCACTTTGTTTTGGCATCCCTGTAGCACGAATTGTTATTGCGGAGGTGGAGAGCTCGGCTGTTTCAAGCGTGTTTTGACTGTGTTGTGTGTCTCCAGCAAGTGTTTACTGACCTGAAACGTTCCATGAACTACTCACTACTTTCGTCGACATCGGAGCGTTTTGGTTCAAACTGGTAACCCTGTAAACCTTCATTTGTCTCTTCGTCAGAACTTGAAGTCAGGCTAGCCTCCTCCTACGTCGCTATGTTTACATGCTTTCTACGCTTTCTAACTCCACGAAGTAGAGAGCTCTGAGGTGATACAACGTCACTGCTCTGGTGTGAGATAGCCAGCATGGCGGCAGCCGGGGAACAATAATACAACGGAGATAATTTCGTTCCTACTCGGTGCAAAAAAATCCCCAAAAATATTTGTTGCTGCTATTCCAGTATTTCAATGTAGCTCTTTCCCACAGAGTGCATGTTGCCTCAGCCTTTACGTTCACTTTAACAAGAGCCCAAAGGGCTTCAATACACGCCCGTATATCTGGAATTACATTGGTCCAAATTTCAAGGTTGTTTAATCGCCTTGATTCCAATTGGTAGCTAGCAATCCGGAAAAAGGTCTACAATTTTGTGCTTCTGAGAATGTAACATATCACATCTAAAATTGAATGATAAACTAAAATGAGCTTAACTCTTGGAAACTAGGTGACCTTGGAGCAAGAACCGAGAGCTCACATATCCCACAATAAAATCGACAATAGTCAAACACAAGAAAATACTACTTTTCCTGCAAATGGATTTCTTTCAGACGAGAGAATTTTTCATGAAGGAAGAAGAAAGTGATGAAGTAACCCCTTGTTCTTGAGTTGATAATCGGGTATGAAGATCATAAAGGACCCCTCTCCACGTTAAATTAGTAAATGTATGGTTTCTATTTCACAACAGTTTAACACACGGGAGACAACTCCACAGGACAAATGGCATATATATGTAGGGGAGAGAACCCTGAATATTCCAACCTAACACATATAGTAAGCTAAACTTGATTCAATTCTGGGGGACTGTGACCTTGACATTTGACAAATTGATGTATGTCTCCTCTTCGCCATGCGAGTAAGGTATCTACCTTGAAACTAGAGATATCGCATGGACAACAAATGTTAATGGATGAATGGACAGAATGCAACATCGCATCACATGACCTCGTCTTCGACAGGCATATGAAAATGTGACCTGATGATTTCCTGATTTTGGGGTCACAGTGACCTTGACCTTTGACCTTGACCTAAACCTAAATCACAATTTTTATGAATTTCATGATTTTGGGGGTCACCGTGACCTTGATATTCGGCCTTGACCTACATTTTGGTACGTGACACATCATGTCCCCGTAATGTATCTACTGACCCAAAAAAAAAGTAATTTTCAAAGATTTCTTGATTCTGGAGTCACCGTGACCTTGACCTAAATTTTGGTACATGACAAACCATCTCCCCGTAATTTCTCAATGGACACAAAAAATCAAGATTTTTTAACAATTTCACAATTTTGGGGTCACAGTGACCTTGACATTTGACCTTGACCTACATTTTAATATGTGACACATTGAGTCCCCCTAATGTATCTACTGACACAAAAAAAATGTTATTTTTAATAATTTTCTGATTTTTGGGTCACAATGACCTTTGACCTTCGACCTTGACCTATATTTTGATATGCAACACTTCATTTCCTCCTATTGAATCCTCACAAAAGATTAGAAATTTATGATTTCCTGATTTTTCATTCACACTGACCTTTGACCTCGACCTACATTTGGCATGCAACACATCGTTTCCCCCTAGGGCATCCACTCGCCAAAAATTAGAACTGTAGATGGAAAACTATCAATGATTTCCTGATTTTTAGGCAACAGTGACCTTTGACCTCTGACCTCGACCTGAATTTCGGTACGCGACACATTGTCTCCACCTGATGTATCCATTCACAAAAAATTGCAACTGTGGATAGAAAACATCCAGAGATATAGACCGGACACGAACACTTCACTGATTTCCTGTTTTTCAGGCCAGTGACCTTTGACCTCTGACCGCGACCTTCATTTTTGTACGTGACACATCGTCTCTCCGTAGGGTATCCACTCACCAAAAATTGGAACTGTAAATAGAAAACTGTTCCAGATATAGACCGGACACGGGGGACGGACAGACGGATGGACGGACAGACGGCCGGAAACCGCCATCACATAATACGTCCGCCTTTTTGGCGGGCGTATAAAAATGGATTGAAAGGACATTGGTGCTGCTAGCACTGGCATATATGTGGCAGTGGGGGTTTTTACAGCTACACTATCAGCTAGGCCTACATAGTGTATACCTGTACATATATGTTGTGCATTAAAGTGGTTAATCTGAAGTGGTTGACTTATTGCATAATGCAATAACATAAGGGACCTAGTGCTTGTGTCAACAAAGTAAACAGAATCAGTGCTTCTCTCTCCAATACTGATAATAATAATCTGATCCTGTTTGAACAGTGGTATGGTTATCCCAATAACACTTGTGTAGTCTCAAGTGACTTTGAAGCCCTTGGCTTCCAGATGTCTGGAGAAGCATTCTGGCCAATTTTCAATGAGTAAAATCACAAATTATCACTTCGTTAATGCTCATTTGTTTTTTGTTCATCTGAAGATCCCCAGAATTTGCTTGAAACTTGGAGGGATGAAATGTCACATACATGTACCATTGCATTTTGACAGCATAGTTATACAACTGTTAACTATTTTTTAGACTGAAAAATTGGAAAGATTTTTGATGTGGAACTTCTACATTCCTGCTATATGGCACATCTCACCTGGGAAATTTTTGTATATAATTTAAGTAAAATGGTTCTGGTGCATTTTGACAGAATATTTAGACTTCGAAGATAATGGAATGATGCCTCAAATGGAACTGAATTGTCCATGTCATCTGTGTCTCTATCTGTCTGTCTGTTCATCTTTCTGGTCATACCACATATGCAGATAGTGATGGATCAGAAGCCTTATGAAAATGACTTCACCTGTTTTATTAAGGTTAAATGTAACATTAGCAGTAATTTTTAAAGAAGTTAAGACAGGTTCTCCAAATTCATAATACATGCGCAATTTGTGACTGACTAGAAGCCATCCAGTTGACTAAACCTATTTTTTTTTTCAAGGTTATATTATTTATATTATGATATAACATGAAATATAGCTTGGCTTTCTAAATTAATACCACATATCCAACTGATGATGGACCCGGAGTGCATGAATATGTCTGACTTCAAAAACTGTATGTTTTGTCACATACTTTTAGCTGTCAACAAACACTTAAAATCTAACATTCTTATCATCAACATTGTGGTTGTTCGCGTGTGTTGCAACGGATCTAGGTCATTTGCCCTTCAAGTCATTTGCCCTTCGGACATTTGCCCTTCGGATATTTGCCCTTCTGACCATTTGCCCTTCAGGTCAATTTGCCCTTCCGCCCATTTGCCCACACTATACATGGTATATGAGAAACTGCTTTAGTAAACTTCTGACGAATATGTTCAATTTCTTAATGTTTATTTCACAAAGAAAATATATCAAACTTTAAAAGAAAAAAAGAAATTAAAGCACTAAAAAACATACATCTGGTAGCATCTGACGATTATATTCAAGTTCGGACTTAATGTTTATTTTATCCACAGAAACATGTTCATTTTTTTCTGAAAGTAAAAATGAAATATAAAATGCATATAAACGAAAAAATTATAAACAATAAACATTTTTTTTCTTTCATTCAAAAATTTTAATTGGTCTTTGAAGTATCAGATGAAAGAGCTGAGTAAGAAAGACCACTAAGCAGAAGAAGAATATGAATAGTCAGAGATAATCCAGATTATCCCCTCACTGATCACCCATCACTCCCTGAGGCTTGGGTCACTCACAGATAATCCTGATTAACACATCACTGGATTTTCTCTGTTTGAAGCCCCGAAACCGAACTTGAATATAATCGTCAGATGCTACCAGATGTATGTGTTTTTTGTGCTTTAATTATGTCTCCCCCAACTATGTTGGGGGGAGACATCTAGTGTTTGTGCTGTCTGTCTGTCTGTCTGGATGGATGTCTGTCTGTCTCTCTGGATGGATGTCTGTCCGTCCCCTTGCCTTGTCTGCAAGATATCTTGAGAACTACTGGATGGAATTTCACCAAACTTGGATGGAAGCTTCATTGGGATAGCCCCCTCATTTGATTAGGTTTTGGTGTATGTGCGTGCATTCATCCGTGTCCGGTGTCTGTCCATCTACTTGTACATGTATATACAGGGCTTGTCTGCAAGATATCGGGAGAACTACTGGATGGAATTTCACCAAACTTGTATGGAAGCTTCATTGGGATAGCCCCCTCATTTGATTAGGTTTTGGTGTATGTGCGTGCATTCATCCGTGTCCGGTGTCCGTCCGTCCGTACATCTACTTGCACATGTATATACAGGGCTTGTCTGCAAGATATCTGGAGAACTACTGGATGGAATTTCACCAAACTTGGATGGAAGCTTCATTGGGATAGCCCCCTCATTTGATTAGGTTTTGGTGTATGTGCGTGCATTCATCCGTGTCCGGTGTCTGTCCGTCCGTCCATCTACTTGTACATGTATATACAGGCCTTGTCTGCAAGATATCTTGAGAACTAGTGGACAGAATTTCACCCCACTTGGATGGAAGCTTCAGTGGGATAGCCCCCTCATTTGATTAGGTTTTGGTTTGTGTGTCTGCATTCATCCATGTCCGGTGTCCGTCCGTCCGTCCATCTACTTGTACATGTATATACAGGGCTTGTCTGCAAGATATCTGGAGAACTACTGGACAGAATTTCACCAAACTTGGATGGAAGCTTCATTGGGATAGCCCCCCTCATTTGATTAGGTTTTGGTGTATGTGCGTGCATTCATCCGTGTCCGGTGTCCGTCCGTCCGTCCATCTACTTGTACATGTATATACAGGGCTTGTTTGCAAGATATCTGAAGAACTACTGGATGGAATTTCACCAAACTTGTATGGAAGATTCATTGGGATAGCACCCTCATTTGATTAGGTTTTGGTGTATGTGCGTGCATTCATCCGTGTCCGGTGTCCGTCCGTCCATCTACTTGCACATGTATATACAGGGCTTGTCTGCAAGATATCTGGAGAACTACTGGATGGAATTTCACCAAACTTGGATGGAAGCTTCATTGGGATAGCCCCCTCATTTGATTAGGTTTTGGTGTATGTGGGTGCATTCATCCATGTCCGGTGTCCGTCCATCCGTCCATCTACTTGTACATGTATATACAGGCCTTGTCTGCAAGATATCTTGAGAGCTACTGGACGGAATTTCACCCCACTTGGAAGGAAGCTTCAGTGGGATAGCCCCCTCATTTGATTAGGTTTTGGTGTGTGTGCGTGCATTCATCCATGTCGGGTGTCCGTCCATCCGTCCATCTACTTGTACATGTATATACAGGGCTTGTCTGCAAGATATCTGGAGAACTACTGGACGGAATTTCACCAAACTTGGATGAAAGCTTCATTGGGATAGCCCCCTCATTTGACTAGGTTTTGGTGTGTGTGCATGCGTTCATCCGTGTCCGGTGTCCGTCCATCCGCCCATCTACTTGTACATGTATATACAGGCCTTGTCTGCAAGATATCTTGAGAACTACTGGACGGAATTTCACCCCACTTGGATGGAAGCTTCAGTGGGATAGCCCCCTCACTTGATTAGGTTTTGGTGTGTGTGCGTGCATTCATCCATGTGCAGTGTCCGTCCGTCCGTCCATCTACTTGTACATGTATATACAGGGCTTGTCTGCAAGATATCTGGAGAACTACTGGACGGAATTTCACCAAACTTGGATGGAAGCTTCAATGGGATAGCCCCCGCACTTGCATGCATCCGTGTCCGGTGTCTGTCCATCCGTTCATCTACTTGTATCGCTTCTTTGTAATTAATATTTTTAGATACGCAGCTTTGTTTAAGATACTTATTGCATTCATTTTATAGCACTTTCCCTTAAATAATGTGCCCATTCAAGGCAGGGTGGGAGGATGGGGGAGACGTATGTTTTTGTTAAAAAAACAACCAGCATAGGCTTCATGCCAGAGCGGCAACTCAAGGGTCAAAGCGGAACCTCTAGTTACTTTTTTTTCTTTTAAAGTTTGATATCTTTTCTTTGTGAAATAAACATTAAGAACTTAAACATATTCGTCAGAAGTTTACTAAATCATATACCATGTGTAATGTGGGCAAATGGGTGGAAGGGCAAATTGACATGAAGGGCAAATGGTCAGAAGGGCAAATATCCGAAGGGCAAATGTCCGAAGGGCAAATGTCCAGAAGGGCAATTGACTGTACTCCGTTGCAACAGCCTCATGCTTCAACAGTAAATTAAACCATGACATATCGGCAGAACTGGTGAAACATCCACCATTTCCAAGCTCTGACGTACCACGTCACTGTGGGTGCCATGACACAGTGATAGATCACACAGTCAGTGAAGGTTCCCGATTTATGTTGAATGCCGTTGTTGCCTAAGTACTATTAGCAGCATTGCTTCAATGCATTTTGCTGAGAAGAACAGGACTTTCATAATGTGATGTTTAGCACTGTAATATCACTTGTCTTTTTTGCACCATGTAAGCAACCTGTCTGTGTCTTGTGCGCTGTCCTCAGTGTTTTATAGGGTGGATGGAGGGTGTCTGGTTCCATGCTGCTTCAAAGATTTCTTCTTTTAGCAGGAACACAACTGGGCTGGTTGGTTCTTAGTTGGTTCGTCGTGATAAAGCTGAAATATTGTTGAAAGCAACGTTAAATTCTGTTCACTCACTCACTGTAAGCGACCTGTGTGTGTCTTGTGTGCTATCCTCAGAGTTTTATAGGGTGGATGGAGGTTATCTGTTTCCATGCTGCTTCAAAGATGTCGTCGTTAAAGTAACGGGAATGCAATTTCACTTGGCTGGGTGGTGCTTAGTTGGTTCGTCGCGATATAGCTGAAATATGGTTGAAAGTGACGTTAAATTCTATCCACTCACTATTAGCAGCATTTTACAACAACAACAGTTCGCGGACTTCCAGTTGTCTCATTTTCATTTGCTGGCATTGTTTCAGATAGAATACAACAGCTTATTTCATACAATCAGGAATGAAAAAAAAGGTTGAAATCTTAATGTTCCAACTTTCGTAGAGAAATGAAAGGGGAAATTTGAAATTTTATTTTTATCCTGATATTCAATTTTTCAATGTTGGCGGGTCCGTGAAACACAAAATTAAGTTTTGTACTGCCTCACACTGGATTTCGCCCATTAGTAAAGAAATCCCTTCTCAGAGGCGCTACTACCAGGGATGATTCCCGATTACTCATCCTCCATGGGTATATGCCCCGGCCATTCTTAAAAAAATTGCCACACCTATTATGTAGAGGGTGTGCCCATTTTAGGGAGATCTAAACCCTGTGAGTACCAATTTATGTGTTACACATGTATTCGGGGAAATGCTCTTCGCCCGTGTTTCACACGAGCTTTCATTTGTGTGCATTTCCCTGCCCAAACAAATTTTGCCACGCCGAATGGAGGGTCTGCCCAAATCAGGATAATCTAATGCTCTGTCAGTATTCATGACCTCGACCACGTATCCTGTGTACCCATTTTTCTGATTTTCCTGAATGCAATTTCAAATTTGAAATCGATTTCAGAAAGAAAGAATGCATCATGGGAAAATTTTTTGTGGGTGTGAGAAGAATTGTGTTTGTTACTATGAGATCATATGTATGCATTGATCTGAACTACATGTACATGTATCAAGGCCATTGTCGTCACTTCATTGGTTGTTTAGCATGACCTTGATTATCTAAATACACATGCTAGATGGTACAATTATTTATTATTAATTATTCATTTGCAACCCAATTATATATGAATTTGAAGAAAATGAGTGAGTTGGTTACTCATTAAAATGTAAATTCCTCATCTATTTCAATTATTTGCCCTCAAAATATAGATGAGGGTTGGTCATGCTAAACTACCAATCAAGTGACAATGGCCTAAAAGAGTTGACCTGAAACGTCTGTATGTATGTCTGTCACAGATAGCATTCATTGACCCACTTGCAAGTGGTTGTAAGCCACCAAACTTGGTACACATATACTACACCTCCATGATGCTACCCTGTATGTGTCAGATTCAACATTCAGTAGTTTGCCATCGTCCAAATTGTTTTCCTCTATTTTCTGAGTAGATTTGTAAGATTGAGCCACCATATACTATGCAACAATACATGTACCTACATGATGGTAATATAACCAGGTTGGCTCTCTGGTTATCACATTAATAAGGAAGCTGTAGTCCACGTTATGTATGTACACAACCTAGCTTTATTTACCCTAATCTGTTTAACTCTTTCCCCCTTAGACTTGTGGGGAATTTTCTTTCTCTGACCCATAGATTTGTAATGGCGTAGGTCTTTAACCCATGGACTGATTTCAATTTTCTTACGTTTCCAGGGATGTAAAATATCTCATTTTATGTCCCATGTCATGTGGAAAAATATTTACCAATTGTCTCCCACCGACCCATTCTATGTAATTTGTTCACGTTTTATACCAATATCAGCAACATTTATTCTAAAAATAAGTAATCTTGCGAGAAAATGTGTTGTGTCTGCTTTCCGTCTGTTGGAAATCACGAAAAAGGCGAAGAAATTGTCACATTTTAGCTGCGTTTTGCAGCGTTCTGTTGTTGTTGTTCCGCTGCAATTCCTATGTTATTGTATACCATTCTAAAGCTAATTTTCCGTAGATTCGGGATTTGACAGAGACATAACGAGATGGCAGGTTTTGAACGAGCTAAAACGGAAAAAGTCCCATATACTTTCACAAAGGAGAATGACGACGATAATAAATATTCATAAGGGTGAAAAATAAAACAGCATCACTGATTGGCCACCGTTGAGAGAGGCCCGGCGTGATTGGAGGAAGAGGGTTTATTTGCACGTGGTCGCTATATGGTCACTGTCGAGAGAAGGCCGGCTGAGAAGAAATGGCGGACAAACATTTACGGCGACGATATCCAGGTCCCGGGAAAATATATAAAATAAACTCAGATGGGCAGATTTGACGAGTTAGTCATCAAGGTCAGATACTTTGGTAGTTTATGCTCGCGTTACGTGAAATATTCAGGAATTTGGAAGTAGGTTTTACTATTTTCTGACCGTTTCTTTTGGAGTACACCAAACACATTTGGTGTTAAATCGCGCATTTTTCTTCAATTATTTTTCTTCCTCTCCTGATTTCATTTTACCCGTATTACAAAACAAACAAACAGTATATAAGTCAGATTCATTTTAATTTTGGCTTTCTGAAAATGTATAGTTTTAATTAGGTTTTACTCAAAGTAAATGCAGAAAATTGCAAAAGTAATCCATCACATGGGAACTCAGTGACACGTCAAAATCCGTCTTCATGGGTTAGGCGAACACCCGTCAAAACACGCTTACATGGGGATCGACACAAGCCGTCAAAACCCGCTTATATGGGGGAAAGAGTTAACTAACTTGACATAATATCAATTCCAATATATACACAATTATACAGCACTTCCAGTTAATACAGAAACTATAAACATGTAGCAATCTACATGTACAAGTGGTACCTATATATCTTACATCTACTAGCTGCCTTGGCGCTGCAAAGTCGCATGCCAAGATGAATTCTAAGCGTGAACTAATTTGCTACTACTACTACTAATTTGAATTTGGATGGCGTGTTCAAACCTAATAAGATTAGGTTTATGTACGCCAAAACTTAACTTTGAGTTTGCTCTGTACAAAAAAAATGGACTAAATAAATGAATCTAAGTGAAAATGAATTAATCATGCAGACATCATGACATCAGAACTAATTTGGTTTCATACTGACCAATATTTATACCATTTGGTGTTTTAGCAAGATCCCCCGGTAACAATCACAAACATTATTTTAACTATTGTATTAAGTAATTCAAATGTTTTGACATGTCTGCCAGTCATCCTGTTCATTCTACATGACATCTCTATTAACAGTAGGGAGTCTTACCTAAATAACAATAAAAGATTATCTTAGCCTGAAATGACAGTCTGACTTTAATTGGCACCTGGCTCCTGTCTTGCAACAGCTTGTTGGAACTTGTCTAACACTGATTGAATGTTAAGTTATGGACTAATCAAACTGTTATCAAAACATCTTATGACAAAACCAATACTCATATCATTAAGTCCTAGTTTTAACTAATTCTATATGTGTTTATACAATATTCAATAAGTACATATATCTATCAATAACAGCTTGAATATATGGTAATTTTAACTCTATACTTTTTATGCTAACCCAAAATAAACAATACATATTGAATAGTAATATGTAGTTAAGGTACGGTACAAGTACACGTACGTGTCTTATAGCTCTGTTATAGTACTATATAAGCGTCCGATTCTACATTCAGTAGCTAGCCATCGTCCGAATTGTTTTTCCCTGTGTTCTGGGTACATATATATGACTGACCATATGGAACCATTAGATACAGGGCTCGAATTAGAGAAAATGCAATGGCCCGCTATTTTTCTTCGGATACGTAAAAATCGCAGGCCAAACCTTAGATGACCTGCTATTAGTAAATTTGACCTGCAGTTTTTCGAAATTTCCAAGTTACTTCGATCAAGGGGCACTCGATTAAATGACACAGGTAAGTACAACACAAGATATGATTTTAATAAAACTTATATTGTTGATTCCAATGTATTTTGTTGTTTATATTACAACTTAGACGACACATCTTTATCAATCCATATTTGTGACAGTTCGCCTGTGCCACGTACTAGTTAACCGGTTCTCGAGTTCACTATCAGATGACTAGAAATCACACATGAATCACATAAAATGTCAGACTATTACGATTGTAATGAATATTGATACATCATTGGCACGTGAAGATATCATAATGTTCAGAATATCAATCATAGAGTTCACTTGGAATGTACTTATATATATAAAAATAATCAATTTAATTAAAATCACACTGAAATCACAGTCTGTCAAGCAGAAAGATAAATAAACAAGTCATCCACTCAGAGTTGACCAATCTCACTGCTGAATATTAATCATGATTTAATATCAAAATAAAATTTGCTACTCAGCACCCCAATTGAATGCCGTCCAGAGGATTAAAAGCCAAGGAAGCATCACAACGTTGAGAGTCAGTCTGTCTGCTTCAGTTCTCAAAGTTCAATACTGATTATTCAATAATAATAAACATGATGATGTCCATGGCTGGCAAGTAGACTAGTTAAATGAAAATTTACTCTGATTTATTAGGGTAGGCGGCCAAGGGCTTGGCGCACAACTCACAATTGACCTCCGTAACAAGCGTGTGTCCGCCTTTTATGATCGTTTGTTTCGCGTTCAACCAGCTGAATCCCCACGATTTAACCGTGGACAGTTTGACAGTATTTTGTGCCATGTTTTAGGCGTTTAGCATCGAATACCACGCTGGCTTCTCGCTTGTCGGATGTTGTTAACGGATGCGGAAGTAATAACGGCAGGCATGCGCGCACACAACAAGGGAGACAACTTCGGACCGACTTACTTGCCACAACAATCGGATCGGCGCCAGTTCAGTACTTCGAGCCGTACGAAAACATTTTGACGTACAAAGATTGCTGTAATGGTTTGGCAGTACGAATATTTTCAATATCGAACGGAGAATCGATCTTTAGGCATTTCATTGCCTAAAAACTTATCGCCTGCTATTTTTTCATGATTTTTTTATTTTAGCAGGTCAATTTTCACTTGGCCTGCGACAGGCAAATTTTCGCCTGCTTTTCGCCAATAGCAGGGCGCCATTTCGAGCCCTGAGATAGTGTACATGTACAGAGGCTGTGCGTAGTATACATATTAGCTAAATACTAAGTGTCAAATCCAACATTCAGTAGCTAGCCATTGCCCATAAATACTTCCTGTGTCTATCTTCATGAATATAGTGTTTTCCTATTGATACATCACATCGCAGTACAGTGCACAATGTAAGATATAGTCGACATAGCAACCTCTTGATGTGTATTTGGCAAAGCCTTTTCAGGTGCCAATTCTCTTCATTTTTTGGAAGATTGAAGCTAGGGTATCCAAATTCATATAACATATGAAACTGGTGATTGACTAGAAGCCTATGCCACTTGACTGACCCTGACCTATTTATTCAAGGTCATAACTGTTTATTATGATATAACATGAACAAATATAGCTAGGCTTTCCAAATTAATACTATGTATACATCTGGCAATGTTCCAGAGGTGTGCTGAAGATGACTGACCTTGACCTATTCTATCAATGTCAGATTCTATAGTAGAAAAATATTTCATGAAGGATTATATCTCTATTCTCCAAATTTATTCCACATGTCTGGACCTGAAGTCTGTTGAATATCAGTGCACTGACCTTGATATATTTTCTAGTGGTCACATTCTATATGTTAAGTCTGTTCTGAATTCATGTTTCATATACAATTAAGTTAGAATACACCAGAAAATTGTTGAAGATGACTGATATTTCCAAGATCAAATTACTTGATTTCATTATGAGCTACATGTATATAGAAGAGTATATTTAGAGCAAAGAATTTGGTCATGCTCTACAAAACCTCCACACGATTTTGTTCTCATTAATTTTAAGGCCTTAGCAAAACCTGACCTGGCTAAACTGGTCATACCCTCAAATAATGGATGTGGCGTTGTTGTTGCATGGGGACTATGAACTACCTTACATTTCAAATGCATCCAAAATATATTTATGCTTCATTTATGTGATTTTTCTAACCGAGTAAAAAGTACTTGATTTTTTGTATGGTAACTCATAAGGGCCAAGTCAATTTGAATCTTGCATTTAATTTCCTCGATTTTGATGAAACATGCACACTGGAACAGTGAGTCTGTGTCAAAACTCAAATTATACACACCTTAACCCCACCTGGCTTGGGGAGTAGGGTGGGGGGGCACTTCTCGTAGCTTATCATATTGCGGTCATTTTTGAGCCTATCTGCATGGGCAGAGGATCATGGGTAAATTCAAAATGGCGGCCATGTGGGGTACCAGAAAAGTGGGTAAAAACATATTTTATTTTGTATCAGATTATTATTTACTAATTTATCATGCAGTTTTTGCAAAGAAAACAATTAAATAATCTGACCGGGCACTCCAAATCGCCCAGGTCAGAAAGGGTTAAAGCTTAAGTCAAGCATTGGAAAGTGCATACAAAGTTTAAAATATACGTATTAAAGCCAGTTTGATGTCACAGGACCTAGATATGATCATGACAACAGACCACCATAGATTCCCATGCTTTATTTGCAGTTTACTCTGTGTAACATGAGTAGTGTGACTAATGTCACAGGACCTATGAAGTAGGGTGAGGAAGATGACTTGGGGGTCCAAGCGTAATGTTATAGGTCACCTAAGTAGGTCAAATTGTCATCAAAAGTAGGTCAGCTCAGAACTTGCTAGTAACAATCCCCTAATGCACGTTCATGCCAAAAATTAAGGTTCTAATGTCAACGGTTCTCCTTATTTTGCCTACGAAATGATTTGGATGGACTGACTGACTCACTCACTCATTACCGGACAATTTGCAAATGAGAGCCTACTTCGTAGTTTGACATGCAATTATGTAAAAGTATGAAAAAAAAAGACAATTCTCAATGGGGCATTTAGATCATTTGACTATCTCAGTACCGAGAACATGTATACGTTTTAATAACTTTGAAATATATTATCCTTGGGTGTGTGCTACGGGAAACAAACAGTGAGAGAAAATTATGCTGCATTTATTTTTGAAAAATATAGTATTTTGGTATTTATCCCATTATTATTACTATGTCACATCTAATATCTATTATTTGTGTTTATGTCTTGCAGTGTCGAGAGTTTGTAAAAGATGGAGCGTACAAAGGTAACACACCTGCAGAGGTGATACAGTCATGTGACATCACATTCTCCTGTGTGGCAGATCCAGTGGCAGCCAAAGATGTGAGTCCAGCTAGTTTACATGATTTATAACTCATTCTATTGAGTCCATATCTCAATATACTGTAAATGCCCTAGCTATTATTGGTGCGGATCTATCTTCCTCTTGTTTTTACAGTATTGATTATCCTTGAAAGATAGTTCCTGTGAATATATATAAAGTCATTCCTGCATACATGTATGTTCTTTGAGCCTGTGTACAAATGTTGAATATAGAACAATCCTTGTGAAAACTCCGGTCATATATATTGCGAGTGCATCCTTGTCATTGTTATCCTTCCTTCTTCCACAGTCACCCTTCAGATAATATGAGAAGTAACAGGAAGGTGATAATGTGATGTCTATCACTGTAATATCCCTGTCTTTATTGCACCATGTTAGTGTCCTGTCTGTGTGTTGTATGCTGTCCTCAGTGTTTCATAGGGTGGATGATGGGTGACGGTTCCATGCTGCTTCAAAGATTTATTCTTTGAAGTAGCAGGAATGCAGCATGGCTGGGTGGGGCTTAGTTGGTTCATCGCGATATGACTGAAATAATGTTGAAAGTGAAGTTAAATACTATTCACTCACTCATCCTTGTCCAGTCCATATCTCTGTTACTATTTGGATAAACTAATCAATGTAAATGAGGATACATAAGACTGAACTTGTTACTTCCTTGGTCAGTGCCATGTCATTGTGCTGTTTGATGTGGCCATTAGAACCATCCCACTCCACCTGTGACCATGACAACCGGCCTTGTTCCACATTCAATTAAAATTTTATTTTCAGAAATGGGAAAGCTGTTCCCTAAGACAAACAATAGAGCTTGTAGATTGTAGACTGGTACTGAAATCAATACTGGTGTCTGGAGCAGTGGTCGAGTCTTACACATGTAATAAATCAGTCTGTAGAATCTCTTAAGTTCTGACAGTAATTAAGAGACTATTTACTCTCTCCAGTATCCAATAATTTGAATGGGGGTCGGGGTCGCTTACTGCATTTATAGGTGAATCTGAATAAGCTGTACATTGTATGTAACACACTCTAGATCAGCACTACCAACCTTACAATGTGATATCACCAGTGGCTGACACACTTCGTAACGATTCTTCATACATCCTGAGACTTAAGGGATGCTTGGGTCATAGAAATGGTGATGTCCTCCTGAGATATGAGGGATGCTTGGGTCATAAAAATGGTGATGACATCTTAAGACTTTAGAGGTGCTTGGGTCACAGAAATGGTGATGACATCTGGAGACTTGAGGGATGCTTGGGTCCTAGAAAATGGTGATGTCAACCTGAGACTTGTGGGATGCTTGTGTCAAAGAAATGATGATGTCATCCTGAGATTTGCGGGATGCTTGGGTCATAGAATAGGCGGGTCATAGAAATAGCTATGTCATCTTGAAATATGAAGGATGCTTGGGTTACAGAATAGTGTTGTCATCCTGAGACTAGTGAGATGCTAGGGTCATAGAAAAGGTGATGTCACCCTGAGACTTGAGGGATGCTTGGGTCATAAAAAAAGGTGATGTCACCCTGAGACTTGAGAGATGCTTGGGTCATAGTATTATGGTGATGTCACCCTGAGACTTGAGAGATGCTTGTTCATAGTAATGATGATGCCATCCGCAGATTTGAGGGATGCTTGGGTCATAGAAAAGGTGATGTCACCCTGAGACTTGAGGGATGCTAGGGTCATAGAAAAGGTGATGTCACCCTGAGACTTGAGGGATGCTTGGGTCATAGAAAAGGTAATGTCACCCTGAGACTTGAGGGATGCTTGGGTCATAGTAATGGTGATGTCACCCTGAGACTTGAGAGATGCTTGTTCATAGTAATGATGATGCCATCCGCAGATTTGAGGGATGCTTCGGTCATAGAAAAGGTGATGTCACCCTGAGACTTGAGGGATGCTTGGGTCATAGAAAAGGTGATGTCACCCTGAGACTGGAGAGATGCTTGGGTCATAGAAAAGGTGATGTCACCCTGAGACTGGAGAGATGCTTGGGTCATAGAAAAGGTGATGTCACCCTGAGACTTGAGGGATGCTTGGGTCATAGAAAAGGTGATGTCACCCTGAGACTTGAGGGATGCTTGGGTCATAGAAAAGGTGATGTCACCCTGAGACTTGAGGGATGCTTGGGTCATAGAAATGGTGATGTCACCCTGAGACTGGAGAGATGCTTGGGTCATAGAAAAGGTGATGTCACCTTGAGACTTGAGGGATGCCTGGGTCATAGAAATGGTGATGTCACCCTGAGACTGGAGAGATGCTTGGGTCATAGAAAAGGTGATGTCACCCTGAGACTGGAGAGATGCTTGGGTCATAGAAAAGGTGATGTCACCCTGAGACTTGAGGGATGCTTGTTCATAGTAATGATGATGATGCCATCTGCAGATTTGAGGGATGCTTGGGTCATAGAAAAGGTGATGTCACCCTGAGACTTGAGGGATGCTTGGGTCATAGAAAAGGTGATGTCACCCTGAGACTTGAGGGATGCTAGGTTCATAGAAATGGTGAGGTCACCCTGAGACTTGAGGGATGCTTGGGTCATAGAAAAGGTGATGTCACCCTGAGACTTGAGGGATGCTAGGTTCATAGAAATGGTGAGGTCACCCTGAGACTTGAGGGATGCTTGGGTCATAGAAAAGGTGATGTCACCCGGAGACTTGAGAGATGCTTGGGTCATAGAGACTTCAGGGATGCTTGGGTCATAGAAAAGGTGATGTCACCCTGAGACTTGAGGGATGCTAGGGTCCTAGAAATGGTGATGTTCTCCTCAGACTCAAGGAATGCTTGGTTCATAGAATGGTTATGTCAGTCTGAGACACGACAGATGCGTTTTGCTCAAGAATAATTTATCCTCTGATTTTTACCCCTCGGGCAAATTTTGCCCGAAGGGTATTGTCGTCATCAGCGTCGTCTGTCTGTCCGTCTGTGTGTCTGTGAACACGATATCTCAAGAATTTTAAATTCATATCACATATGCATCTGGTGACGGGTCAGAAGCCTATTGAAAATGACTGACCTTGACCTAATTTATCAAGGTCAAATTCTAATATTTGCTATATTTTTTGAAGGATCAAAGCTAGGGTCTCCAAATTCATATTACGGTAAGTTCCCTAAGTATTCGTGACCGGAAGTGAATATCGCAGTCGTGAAAAACTGACCACTTCCGAATAGTTTGTGCAAGTCAGTTCAGAAAAACGGACGTTTTCGTAAATTAGAGTCCCCATATTAAATGCCCATACCCTTCGACAATGAAAGGTCACAATACGTCGACTGTGGTGTTTCTTTAATTTTGCGATACTTACCCCAGACAGCACTCTTAAATGATATAAGATCGACAACCACGAAACCTAATATACTTCGGCGAAGTTCAGTGGTACGAACACGTGTGCACCATGGTCGAGGGGAAACCCCGAAGCAAAACCCGGGAAATGTTTGTTGTGCGTTTAGATTTGTCAGGCAATAATTCGCAATTGATCAAAGGATAAATAAAGCATTCTTTCTGCTCTTTAACCATTAAATTAGGTTTGAATAAATGACTGCAATGATCGGCTGACAATGAAGAGATTAGTTTTATCGGACGCCCGGCCAATTTAAAATCACAAATTCGCGTATATCCTTGTATTAGTACATACGGGACAAGGGCATATTCTGTCGCTTCTGATATTTTCTTTATTTTCTCTTCAGGACATGCTTGAACTCTTGCAGAATTTTTTTCACGGCTGAGAAGACTAGGCACAACTATCCCATATTGTTTAGTTCAACAATTTAAATTTTTAGGTATCGTATTCAACAGCACTTTAAATTGGACTGCTCATATTAATTATATCTGCAGCAAAGTGTCACGTAATATTGGCATTGTTAATCACATAAAGAATTCTATAAATAAAAAATCATTATATATTTTATACTACTCGCTGATCTTTCCATATTTGTCATATGGAATTACCTTGTGGGGTAACACTTATCCAACTCATTTGTACCCTCTATCTATCCTTCAGAAACGTGCCTTGCGTATTATAACTTTTTCAAAAAAACGTGACCACACGGAGCCATTGTTTCGGAAATTAGAAATATTAACCCTTTCTCAGCTTAACCAGTACTGCCTTCTTCGACATGTCCATGCGTTCATTCACCATTCATATCGGCTTCCACTTAACTTTCAAAACTATTTTACTAGACAAGCTGCTGTTCATCAGTATCAGACAAGAACACGAAATATTAATTTATATCGACCCTTTCATTACTCCAATCTTTCCTATTATACTTACAAAACAGCGGGACCTCGAGAATGGAACAAAATACCCCCGCACCTAAAGACCATAAACTCATGCTCACTTTTTAAATCTAAGTTAAAACTATATCTACTTCATTTGTAAGTGGTTTCGCGCTCTTTCGCAAGTACAGCCTGGCCAGATTTAGATTTAGGTCACCTACCATGAGCAATAGAAATTAATACATGCCTGTTACTCTGGGATAGAACAAGTCCTTTGGACTTTATTCCCGCCTCGATCATGCTATTTAACAATCCATTCTTGCCTAAATTTTCCATTTATGTAAAATTGATATGTAATATTGTATTTCCATGGTGAATAAATCTAATCTAATCTAATCCCAGTGACGCCAATGATGTTTACGTGAAAATATATAACGATATAATGAAGAAACACAGATTACGTCATTTTCAGATCGAGAATCAAACCTAATAATTTCTTGATTGCTCTTCATAGGAAAATATTGTGGAAGGGCTTTTCAAACTGTTTATGTCAATGAAACGAACAGCAAATTAAGCAAGCGCCCGACACTATCTGAAGACCCATATCAGGGCCAACTCGTCTGAGACGATATACAATCTTCCCAGCTAGAACGAGCTCATCCCGCCATGAATAGTGGCTAAACGAAAGACATGAATTGCTTGCCCATTCTAACAATTCACTGTATCCCTTCGATCCTTTATTAACAAATGTATGAAAATACTTTTATAGAATTAGGTGGGGTCTGTAGACATGGAAGAATGAAAGTTTCAACATGCCACGTGTTGGTTGTACATTTTCCCGCCATACGGAGTTGCAATAACATCACGTGATCAATACTTGGATCGCATGGCACTTGTACACGGTTCCCGCTTCATAATATATTCAGCCAACACAACCTCAATGTATTATGCCTTCGTAACAGTGAGATCACGACTCTCATGAAGAATAAAAAATAAAAATTGGTTCAATCTGTTTCAGATGTAAATGTATTCTGGAATATTTCTGACGAAAGACAGATTGACAGATGATGATGACGAAACAGCCAAATGTACAACCGTGTTTTTATCTAATATTACCTCATGGGTTCAGCAAAATTAATTCACATTTCAGACAGTATAATTTAGAGAATAAGTATAGACAGAAAACCTATTAGTTTATTCCATCTTTTATTTTTTAACTTTTAATCTCAACCCACTATTCCAACCTCCGCTTCAGTTGCTATCAAATTACCGCCTATGATCTCGGCTATCTTACGTAAACGTCTCTTCCGACATTCAACTTTTGTGTCAATAATCAAGTCAGAAGTACCATAATATCTTCACTAATAGTGTAAAAAAACTCACTCAAATATTCTAATTTTCATGGACTTTCAAGGCCTTTAATTTTCAATATAAAAACTATGCACTTTTACAAACTTTTAAGGACCCATGCGAACCATGAAACAATGACACCGTGCACAATGACGCCGTTCCACGCTTGTTACGGCTATGAAGATTCCGATGCAGCCATATGTCAAGGTTAATCCTGCACGTCCTTTCATGATAATTTTCTCTGAATAATATCCTCGTTTCTATTTTATCCAGGGGTGATTGAAGAGAATAAGTCTGTACTATTGCTTGCTCCTAAAAAGTTGAATACAAGAGCGCAAACTTCTTTCGGTATATAAATCACCGCGAATTCCACGGCCGTAAAATATTCTGAATCCCCGCGTTCGTTGGAGATGATACGTTTCTAAATTATTTTTGTCTGAACAGTACAAAATATGTTTTCAGTATCATAGCTGGGAATCTCAACATTCGTGTCTTCGGAAAAAAAATCCGAAATCGGACCCAAACAGGCGCGTTTCTGGTTTTAGGGTGAGGCGCACATGGCATACAGTCGCCAAAATTAATGCAACTTGGGGTTGGGGTTGATCGTAAATCTCTACCCCGCGACTAAGAAAATCCGTGGTTCAAATGTCCGGTCAAACTTCAGCATTATATTTTTTTAAGACCGAATGAAACGTAACTTCCAGTTCTTCATTTTGTTATTTTCAGTATAATATCGAATGTATGCTCTCTTCAATCGGCAATGTTTAATATCACACGTCCCCGTAAACGGCAATATTCCCAATTTAATGACCATGAGAAATCGCGGTTTAAACATTGGATACATTTCGTTTGAGACATAATGAAAATCAACTTAGTTGTTACAATTGGTTATGTTCAAAATGCTCAAAAAGTTTGCAAGGTTTATCAAATACTAATTCTAAGGAAACTCGTTGATCTGGAAGTTTTTCCATCGCACAACTACATAATATTATCAATCTCGCGACCACGATAAATGGGGGATTTTCGAATAGTTAAAACCGCGGTTTTTCGCGAATGGGCAGTTTTCGATTACTTAGGGAACAGTGTCACGTGACTTGGCGAAAAATGCCCGTTTTCGAATTTACTTAGGGTCGCGACTACTTACCGTTATAGTAATGCCCGTTTTCGAATTTACTTAGGGTCGGGAACTTACCGTACGTATGCATCTGGTGATTGACTAGAAGCCTATCCCAGTTGACTGCATGACCTCTACCTATTTTATAAGGGTCATATACTGTTTATTATGATATAACATGAACAAATATAGCTAGGCTTTCCAAATTAATACAATGTATACATCTGACGATGGTTCAAATTTGTGCTGAAGATGACTGACCTTGACCTAGTTTTCAAGGTCATATACTGGTTATTATGATACAACATGAGGAAATATAGTTAGGCTTTCCAAATTAATACTATGTATACATCTGGCGATGGTTCAGAGGTTTACTGAAGATGACTGATTTTTTCAAGGTCATATACCGTTTTCTATGATGTAACATAAAAAAATATAGCTAAGACCTTTTGGTCTTTGATATATGTTGGCATTTGTGGGAAGTTGATGCTGGGTCGACATCGGGCCTTACAGACTAGTCTTTTGTGTTAAATGCCGTCATTTTCATCTGACGACGATACAGCTCACCAATTACCAATATACGAGTTGTCAGAGCATTTCCATCATAGCCTTCTAGATTTGTATCTAATACCGATTATGCCGGTGCTAGGGGCCGTGTGGTCATATCATCCAAGTTGCCACATGAACA
Organism: Hanleya hanleyi; assembly: GCA_036873755.1. NCBI lineage: Eukaryota > Metazoa > Mollusca > Polyplacophora > Lepidopleurida > Hanleyidae > Hanleya > Hanleya hanleyi. The sequence goes on along the minus strand of JAVTVY010043451.1, from coordinate 74,435 downwards.
GGTACAATAAAAGCGTACCTGAGACACAACTCATATCACGAATCGTTAGATTCTTGGTATGTGATTTAGAATAGGTTAACCGGAAGACTATACTGTGAAGTCATGTGGCTCCCTTCTCACTTCCCTTATATGTGTTGTAATTCCAAATTAATACCCTGTGTACATCTTGCGATGGTCCAGGGGTGTGCTGAAGATGACTGACTTTGACCTATTTTATCCAGGTCAGAATCTATTTAGTACAATATTTCATGAAGGATTATATCTACATTGTTCAAATTCCTACTATTTATGCCTGGACCTCAAGTCTATCACTGAACTTCAATGACTTGATCTATTTTCTAAAGGTCAAATTATATATGTTAAGTCTAAAGCTCCCTGAACTCCTGTTCCATATGCAATTAAGTTAGATCAGAAAATTGTTGAAGATGACTGACCTTCAAATTTCAAAGATCAAATTTCTTAATTTGATTATAAGCTAAGCTTATACAGAAAGAGTATATTTAGAGCTACAAATTTGGTCATACTCTACCAGAAACTAAGCGTAAAAATTTCCCATCAATTAGGGCCTTGGTAAAGGCGGACCGGATTTAACTTCCTATATATTTCGAAAATGAGATAACTACAGTCTACCTTACTAGATCAGATTTTTGTTAACCAAGATGATATTGTCAAAGGTCTAAAAATACATCTTATGCAATGCATGATTGCTGAGTGTAAACCATAGCTGATAGCCGAGGAGTATTGGAGCCCATTGGGCTATTTTTATCCCATCGGCATATATGCCGGATGAATGACGTGACCGCTCTAAAAGGTGAACCGTTCCAGCTAGAGTCTTCAAATTTGGTATACTGCATTGTTGGGTGGTAAAGCACAAGCCTATTGAAATTGGGCACATTTAGTTGATATTTGTGGTTTCCATGGCAACATAACGAAAAATATCCATATAACAAGGTGACCGCTCTAAAAGGTGAACCGTTGCAGCTGGAGACTTCAAATTTGGTATTTTGCATTGTTGGGTGGTAAAGCACAAGCCTATTGAAATTGGGCGTATTTAGTTGATTTTTGTGGTTTCCATGGCAACATAACGAAAAATATCCACATGGTGACATGACCGCTCTCAAAGGTGAACCGTTGCAGCTTGAGACTTAAAATTTGGTATACAGCATTGTTGGGTGGTAAAGCACAAACCTATTGAAATTGGGGACATTTTGGTGGTTTTTGTGGTTTCCATGGCAACATAACAAAAAATATCCACATTACGACGTGAATGCTCTAAAAGCCGAACCGTTGCAGCTGGAGACTTCAAATTTGGTATACAGCATTATTGCATGGTAAAGCACAAGCCTATTGAAATTGGGGACATTTTGTAGATTTTTGTGGTTTTCATGGCAACATAACGAAAAATATCCACATGACGACGTGAACGTTCTAAAAGCCGAACAGTTGCAGCTAGACTTCAAATTTGGTATACAGCAATGTTGGGTGGTAAAGCACAAGGCTATTGAATTTGGGTAAATTTGAGTGTTTTTGCTGTTTCCATGGCAACATAATGGAAAATATCTGTAACTCCTGAGAAAAGAAAACGAACATGGACTAACTGAGTTCCAACAATCCGGAGTACCTCTCTACCTCAGTAGCACATCCATGCACCCAATACCAAGGTTTGCGACAATTCCATCATCTGTATGATACACCTGGGCCTATCGTACTATGCCTTTAACATTTTACATTAACCAACAATACATGTGAACATTCCTTACACATAATTGAGAGCCACTTTAATGCTCCTCTTATCAGAGCGGGTGGTTGGTGGGTGCCCGCCCCTTTTATATCTAGTTGTCTCTAGCCGACTTTCCATACAAATAAACATGACTGTTTTTCCCCCAACTACTTCTGTTTCCCCTTATTGAATGCCCTTCACTGTCTATACCGGAGATTTATATTGCTCATGTGAAAGGGACGGCAAGTTCACCCTAGGCCGATGGGATCAAGTGTGGTCGTGGCCTCTAGTTTAATTATCTTGTCCTTGGAAAGCACACAGTCTCGGGGATATGCATTAAAAATTACCAATAAGGAATAGCCATCCCGTTTTTGAACTGGCCGTCTCAATGTCACACACTGAGGTTGGCCGTGACGCATTGCTGGCTAAACCTATGCCTTGATCTATATTTCCAAGATCAAATTACTTGATTTGATATTAGCTATATAGAATATATTTAGGGCTAAGAATTTGGTCATGCTTTACCAGAACCTCAGTGCAAATTTTTCCCCATCAATTAAGACCTTGGCAAAAGCTGACCGGGTCCAACTTCCTATGTATTCCTAAAATGAGAGAACTACACTGTCAACCCTACTAGATCATATTTTTGTTAACCTACATAATGTTGTCAAAGTTCTAAAAATACATCTCATCCAATGCATGCTTGCTGAATGTAGGCAATAACTGATAACCGAGGGGTATTAGAGCCCATTGGGCTATTTTTACCCCTCGGCAATTTTGGCCTCGGGGTATTGTCGTTGCCATGTACGTTCGTCCGTCCGTCTGTCCGTACGTCCGTCCGTCCGTCCGTTACCGCATTTTAGGCAAAACCGCTTGAGACACAACCATGAAATTTTCAACACTTATTTATCTAGTGCTAAGTCAGACGCCTATCGAAAGTGGCTCCCCTCGGCCCATAATTTACAGAGTTATGCCCCTTTACAGATATATGAAATTCTATTTCTGTCCTATATGCCTGAATGTAACCAACTATATCTGCAGAACTGTGTTCGGTATAGCTACTATATTTTGGAAACTTATTTATATTGCTGTATTCTACAAGCCAACAAAGGATTACTCGCCTCGGCTTGTGGAGTTATGCCCCTTTTGGATATAATAATCTCCGATTTTGTTATCTGTAGCTGAAAGTACAAGTTATAGCTGCAGATCCATGTTCGGTACAGCTTATTCCTCTCCGTTCTTATTTACAGAGTGCTAAGTCAGACGCCTATCGAAAGTGGCTCCCCTCGACCCATATTTTACAGAGTTATGCCCCTTTACAGATATATAATTTTTCTGTTTCTGTCCTATATGCCTGAATGTAACCAACTACCGGTATATCTTGATCATCCCACATAGAACTATCTCTTCCCCAATTCACACTACACAATGGGTCTCAAGTCACTTGGGGAAAGCCGAGGGGTTTTGATTAGATCAATCTCATGTCTCTAACTTATGATTGTTTGACAAGTCAAATTTATATTCCTAACCCTGACAAGAAGAAGAAATCATGTGTATCCTATGACTGTCTGCATTATCTATGCAAAATATGCAGATTTGGGCAAGTATAGTCTTGTCCATACCTTCTAACAGATCATCCACTGTATATATTTTATGAAAATACTTTTGTCTGTCATACAGATTGTGTTTGGGAACTCAGGAGTGTTACAAGGAATCACCTCAGGTAAAGGGTATGTGGACATGTCAACAGTGGATATAGAAACAGCTGAGGATATTAATGAGGTATGTACATGTACTATTTATTCACATCGTTAGAATTATTCTCTGAAATGCCCGTAATCCTGTAAGGGGCAGTGAAATGAAAGACTTTTTTAAGATTTCTTTGATATAGCTGATTCCCACACCTGTTTTAAGCACAAGTGACACATGTTTGAAGAAAGCATGTGAGACAAGCAAATTAATGAGTGAGTGACTGGGTTACAAATCACTCCACACTGGGTCAATACCAGGGATGGAAAGCCTGTGTGCCTTCTATCATGCAGGGCTTGTATGTTCTAATTCTGGATTTACAAAAGTATTATCTCTCCTGAGGTGATTCATATTTGTTTATTCAACATGCTATTATTTCAAGTTGTTAAATGAGAAAACTTACGGAAAAAGTTACACCAAACATAGGCTGGTATTATCATATAAATGGTGATTCCTCATTGTAGAAAGCCATGATAGAAAAATCGTCTAGCCCTGTTTGTGATATCGAAGGCTTGGCATCGGGGACTACTTTTGTCTTTTGAATTTTGTATGGCTGGGATGGTTTTTGTAAACAAAATCTCGGCAAGCACTTGATGAAGTTGTGTAAAACTGTGCGTGCCATTAAAAAACTTGTGTTTTGAGATCAGTCACAGGCCCGCAAAACAAGAGTTTTGGGGGGTGTGGGCGGTGGTATTAGGGTGAAGTGTCGAAATATGGGGTCTCTATATATAACCCCATGCTTTATATAAATCCACAACAAAGTGTGAAACGCACTTTGGGTGAGTCGAGAAATAACCGCCAAACAAAATACATCAGCATATTCTACAAGTATCACTTTATATATTCCCGTCGTCAAATTAGTAAATTTGTGCAATTTTCTACCTTTGCCGGGTGATTCAAAATCCAACGTAACTGTCCATCCATCTAGGAACACTGCGATTATGGCGGGCTTCGTTCTCAATTCTGATTGGCATGATTGGTCAGTCGCGACACACCTCCGGCAAGAGAGGTTACACACTGATCAGCTGTCACGACTGACCAATCAGAATTGAGAACGAAGCCCAACATAATCTCACTGTTCCTAGATGGATGGACAGTTACTTGGATTTTGAATTGCCCGGCGAAGGTAAAAAATTGCACAAATTTACTAATTTGACGACGGGAATATACCAAGTGATTCTTGTAGAATATGCCGATGTATTTTGTTTGGCGGTAAACCGTTTCTTTCTCGATTCACCCAAAGTGCGTTTCACACTTTGTTGTGGATTTATATAAAGCATGGGGCTATATATAGAGACCCCATATTTCGACACTTCACCCAAATACCACCGCCCACACCCCCCAAAACTCTTGTTTTGCGGGCCTGTGAGATCAGCCAAACAGTCAAATGTTGCAGGGGAAAATTTACTATTTTGCTACTGCCAAAGTAGAAATTTATCAATGTATCTGGTCGATACAAATATATTTTAAGAAATCATGAAGAGAATGGTGGCCTTACTGTCCAGACTCGGATAGTGGTTTGATATGGGTGAGATGATGGCTAGGATTGCTTTTCGGCAACCTGCATAATCCAATATGGCTGCCATGCTGAATAAGCTTGTCACTGTAATAACTAAAAATAATTTGCCCGATCCACCTCAACCTTGGACAGTGGTTTGAAATGAGTGAGATGATGACTGGGATTGTTTTTCACCCATCTGCTTAATCCAATATGGCACCATGGCCTTGACCTCATATTCGGCTCTTCTATGTACCATATTTCACATTGTTTACATTTCAGAACTAAACTATCGTATTTTGAAACATCTCCATTTCTTCATTCAAACTGATGTAAACTATCAAATAATTTATTTTCAATTCTCAGATAATACAACAAGTGTTTTAAGCGCTCAATACACAAACAAAATTTCCTATCTTTCAAATACAATTTTAAATACAACAAACCTTTCATGTTGCCATACTGTCTGGTATCGACTGTGGGGGACATGGACCACTCGGGTTTTCATTCTCCTTCATTGACTAGGCTGTGTCTAAAGGTCTTGTATTCCCCTTCATTGACAGGCTATCTCAGCCTAAAGCTCTTGTATTCTCCTTCATTGACTAGGCTATCTCAGCCTAAAGCTCTTTTATTCTCCTTCATTGACAAGCTATTTCAGCCAAAAACTCTTGTATTCTCCTTCATTGACTAGGCTATCTCAGCCTAAAGCTCTTGTATTCTTCTTCATTGACTAGGCTATCTCAGCCCAAAGCTCTTGTATTCTCCTTCATTGACTAGGCTATCTCAGCCTAAAGCTCTTGTATTCTCCTTCATTGACAAGCTATTTCAGCCAAAAACTCTTGTATTCTCCTTCAGTGACTAGGCTATCTCAGCCTAAAGCTCTTGTATTCCCCTTCATTGACAGGCTATTTCAGCCCAAAACTCTTTTATTCGCCTTCATTGACAGGCTATCTCAGCCCAAAGCTCTTGTATTCTTCTTCATTGACTAGGCTATCCCAGCCTAAAGCTCTTGTATTCTCCTTCATTGACAGGCTATCCCAGCCTAAAGCTCTTGTATTCTCCTTTATTGACAGGCTGTCTCAGCCTAAAAAGCTCTCGTATTCTCCTTCATTGAGTAGGCTATCTCAAAAGTTCTTCTTTCTCTTTCATTGACAGGCCATCTCAGCCTAAAGCTCTTGTATTCTTCTTCATTGACTAGGCTATCCCAGCCTAAAGCTCTTGTATTCTCCTTCATTGACAGGCTATCTCAGCCTAAAGCTCTTGTATTCTTCTTCATTGGCTGGGCTATCCCAGCCTAAAGCTCTTGTATTCTTCTTCATTGACTGGGCTATCCCAGCCTAAAGCTCTTGTATTCTCCTTCATTGAATGGCTATCCCAGCCTAAAGCTCTTGTATTCTCCTTCATTGACTAGGCTATCTCAGCCGCTCTTGTATTCTTCTTCATTGACTAAGCTATCTCAGCCTAAAGCTCTTGTATTGTCCTTCATTGACTAGACTATCTCAGCCTAAAGCTCTTGTATTCTTCTTCATTGACTAAGCTACCTCAGCCTAAAGCTCTTGTATTCCCCTTCATTGACTAAGCTATCCCACCCTAAAGCTCTTGTATTCTCCTTCATTGACTAAGCTATCCCACCCTAAAGCTCTTGTATTCTCCTTCATTGACTAAGCTATCTCAGCCTAAAGCTCTTGTCTTCTCCTTCATTGGCTGGGCTATCCCAGCCTAAAGCTCTTGTATTTTCCTTCATTGACAGGCTATCCCATCATAAAGCTCTTGTATTCTCCTTCATTGACTAAGCTATCTCAGCCTAAAGCTCTTGTATTCTCCTTCATTGACTAGGCTATCCCATCCTAAAGCTCTTGTATTCTCCTTCATTGACTTAAGCTATCTCAGCCTAAAGCTCTTGTATTCTCCTTCATTGACTAGGCTATCCCATCCTAAAGCTCTTGTATTCTCCTTCATTGACAGGCTATCCCAGCCTAAAGCTCTTGTATTCTCCTTCATAGACTAGGCTATCTCAGCCTAAAGCTCTTGTATTCTTTTTCATAGACTAAGCTATCCCATCCTAAAGCTCTTGTTTTCTCCTTCATTGACTAGGCTATCTCAGCCTAAAGCTCTTGTATTCTCCTTCATTGACTGGGCTATCCCATGCAGCCTAAAGCTCTTGTATTCTCCTTCATTGACAGGCTATCCCAGCCTAAAGCTCTTGTATTCTCCTTCATTGAGTATTCTCCTTCATTGACTAGGCTATATCAGCCGAAAGCTCTGGTATTCTTCTTCATTGACTAGGCTATCTCAGCCTAAAGCTCTTGTATTCTCCTTTCCTTCGCTAGGCTATGCCGAAAGCTCTTGCATTCTCCTTCATTGACTAGGCTATGCATAAAGCTCTTGTATTCTCCTTCATTGACTAGGCTATGCCTAAAGCTCTTGTATTCTCCTCATTGACTAGGCTATATCCAGGGAGTAATCCAGAGATTTTTTGGGGACGCCGGTGGGAGAGGGTCGAGGGAGGGGGGACTCCCCCCTCTCTCGCGGAGCAAAAAAAAATGGAATTTGACATCATCCCTGGATCAGTGTAGAGTACTATATTGAGGATTCTTGAAAATCACATCAACAACAATAAAGCCAAATGGCAAACTTCATGTATTAATACTGTTTTGTGTTCATCCTTTGTGGAAATTTCATTACCTATATGTCAATCCGTCTTTCTCTCATGTCCCTAATTATTTTCATTTTCGTCACTGTGCTGTTGTTGTACATTGTTAGGCCTAGGTGTTTCAATTTCCTGAGAATGTTCTGATTGTTCCTGATCAGAAGTGTCCCGTTCGTCTTTTTTGTTCTCAGATTTGTTCGTCCACCGAAGCACCAGTTTCCGTGTCTCCGCCACGTGCACGTTTTATAAAATGCAAAAGAGTTCGCTGATCAGTAGGTTTATCGTCTACACATTTTCGTTTTGACCAGTAGTTTTATTATGGCTGAGACCAGACGTTCTTCGATGACTCATTTTATCAAATCGTGTAAACCGTGCTCTTTTAAATTATACAACGACAACAACTTTTGACGATCGGTAGGCGCGCGTAAAATTGTCAGACTCGAAGCGGAACCGGACTGGAGTACACTACCCTCGTCAATAATAAAACAGTGAAAGTTGTTCACTATTTAAACTTCAACCTTGAGAATGTATTTAATATACAAAACTAAACTGTAATCGATGAGAAATAAACGTTGTTTTTGTAAAAATCCGATTTGTCCTGTCCGTTTTTACTGTAAAATTCAAGTCGGAGTTTTTCCATGTTCTGCTGAATTGTAGTGGCGCGTAGGCTCTAACACAGTGCTAGGATGTCTGATTTACCGCGAGGTTAGTTTGGATTTTTGTTTTTGTTTTTTTTTCGTTTTCATTTGGGCGCGAGAGTTTGGGCGCCCATACCGGTATACCGGTAGCAAAACCTTCCTGGATTACTCCCTGATATCAGCCTAAAGCTCTTATATTCGCCTTCATTGACTAGGCTATGCTAGTATTCTCCTTCATTGACTAGGCTATGCCTAAAGCTAAAATATTGTATTCTTAGCCTAAATCTGTTGTATTCTCCCTCATTGACAGGCGATCTCAGCTCGAGGAGGGAAGTTTTTAGAAGCACCGGTGTCTGGCAGTAAAGTCCCCGCCTTAGAGGGTCAGCTGATAATAATGGCAGCAGGTGATGAAGATCTGTTCAATGACTGTTACACATGTTTTGAGGCCATGGGAAAGAAAGCATTTTATTTGGGTAAGACGGTCAGTACAAGCATCTAGTCCGTCATTCAATATTCAGCCGTCGTCCATTTGAAGAATTTCCGCATCCATAATCCAAAGACCTAATTCATATAACAACATTAGCACCAAATTAAAGGATAAATCATAGTATACAGAAAACTAGGCTAAACAGTCAATTAGTAGTTAATGCATTAGTGTGGTGAATTGTTGTCCATCAATACTTCATCCATTACCAGAAGGATTTAATATTGTGATAGTAAAATAGCAAGTTGTACATGTAATAAAACATTAATTATACTATTTTGGCCTGGTGTCAATGAGAAAACCTTACTATTGCATCGATTGGGATGATGACAATATCAGTACTCGATACATTTAGTTCAAGTTGCATGGTGCTCAAGACAGGATCTTGGAAATCTTCCTGGATCAAGGTTTCAGTAAGTTTAACATTTGTATATTCCTGATCCATAGATTTTGTATGATGATTTCCCATTCATTTTGATCCCGTAGGAGAGATAGGGAATGGTGCCAAGATGAAGTTGGTGATTAACATGATCATGGGTACAGTAATGGCCAGTCTATCTGAGGGAATGGCCCTGGCTGAGAAGGTTGGACTGGATCAGGAGGATGTGGCTGAAGTTCTCTCACTCAGTGCTCTATCATGTCCTACAGTTAACCATAAGAGTCAAGGTAAAGCTAGGAAACAGTACTGATAAAACTTTAATCTACCGAACAGAACACCATGTCTAAGCAGTAACTGTTGTCAGGGAGTGTTTTGAGGACATGGTCGTATTTGACATTGTTGTTATTGTTACATACAAACGTCAGAATCTCCGATACTGTTGACTCGCTGACGGCAGTCGATTATGGAAACAGCATAACTGCATAGAAGAAGTCCTGTCTTTTCTAATGATGCTCATTCACCTTTCATTCTGCAGCAGTTCTATCTGGCGGTGATATTTATTGGCATACCGAAACACCCAGGAATGACATAATCTGCCAGAAAACAATTCAAGCATCCCCTCCTAGGTTGCTTTGTAATGTTTGGATAAGTTCCGGGATCTGCCATCTTTGACAAAGTTGAGGTTCAAAAGATATAACTAAGTGGGGAAATATACGCCAGTACAGTTATCCATGTAAATGAATTTGGGATTTTTCACCATGCTAATGTTGTTCACTGAAATTGCTGCATGTTTTGTTTTCTTTTGATTTGGGTGCAAGAATTTTGGTGGCCATACCGGTACATATCGGTAGCTAAACCTTCCTGTATCACTCCCTGGTTGCCCCATGCAGAAACGTTTGTTTGAATGAACTGTTAACCAGTGTAATGCAATGTCAAGTTACATTCCATGAGAATAACAGGGTTAGTGCGCTGTGTTAAAGTTTCAAGACTATCTTTCGTGTTTAGTATGTTGAACATTTGGAATATTCATGCTACATTGTTGAACTGTCCTGTGTACCCGAGTACCAGAGTACCTAAGTTTACCTGATCTTCTTTTCCAGCAATATTAAATCAGAAATACGACCCCCATTTTCCACTACAGCACCAACAGAAAGATCTACGACTAGCTCTACAGCTGGGAGATAAGGTGGAACAGCCTCTATATGTGGCTGCAGCAGCCAATGAGGTAAACTCTACCATAATAAGATTGGAGATGAAAACAGCTGCTCTATAACTGAATTCTATCATTCACAAAAGAAATATTCATTCCATATGATGATGAATTGTAAAGTAAAGTTACACAAGGCTATCTCCAATGAAACGTCAGCTCCACAGCAATAAAGAAGTTGTTATCCACACTATCCACAGCAATAGTGTGGATAACAACTCCTTTATTGCTGTGGAGCTGACGTTTCATTGAAAGGGACTTCCAACATTGAATAGTTGGAAGTATCTCCAATGAAATGTCAGCTCCACAGCAATAAAGAAGTTATTCTTAAAATAGCCATGTGTTCTATATGCCAACTTCTCTAAATGACTATCAAAGAAAGCATACAAGTTCTTCAATAATACTTGATTTATTTAGATCCACTTGTGGTGATGTGGTCAGTCAGGTTCACTGAACTGCTCAAGTTTGGGACATTTTCAGCTTCATGTTATTTGAGCAAGCAGTGCTGTGGATGGTATTATTAACCAGAAATGATCGATGTCAGACAGAGGGTTGAACAGCTGTCAATCTCGCACTGTGCCAATCTATTTTTGTCCTCCGCCACAAAGTGGTGGGAGGACTTGGAAATGCTAGCCGTTCGTCCTTCCGTCCGTTCGTCCGTCCCACATCTTGTGAACGCGGTATCTTGAGAACAATTCGACCAATCGACTTCAAACTTGAGAAGGTGCTTCACATCAGTTAGACGGCCATTGGTATTGATTTTCAATGAGGTACGTAATCCAAGATGGCTGCCATCGACCATATTGTATTCTGTCCGTCCCACATCTTGTGAACGCGATATCTCTAGAACAATTCAACCAATCGACTTCAAACTTGAGAACGTGCTTCACATCAGTTAGACGGCCATTGGTATTGATTTTCACTGAGGTAAGTAATCCAAGATGGCTGCCATTGACCATATTGGATTCCATCCATCCCAGATCTTGTGAACGCAATATCTCGAGAACAGTTTGACCAAGCGACTTCAAACTTGGGAAGGTTTTTCACGTCAGTCAGATGGCCATTGGTATTGATTTTCACTGAGGTACATAATCCAAGATGGCTGCCATTGACCATATTGGATTCTGTCTGTCCCACATTTTGTGAACGCAATATCTCGAGAACAATTCGACCAATTGACTTCAAACTTGAGAATGGGGCTTCGCATCAGTTCGACGGCCATTGGTATTGATTTTCACTGAGGTACGTAATCCAAGATGGCTGCCATTGACCATATTGGATTCCATCCGTCACACATCTTGTGAATGCGATATCTCGAGAACAAATCAACCGATCGACTTCAAACTTGAGGTGCTTCACATCAGTTAGACGGCCATTGGTATTGATTTTCATTGAGGTAGTATGTAAGCCAAGATGGCTGCCATTGACCATCTTGGATTTCACTCACCCATATTGTACCCATCTGTGTTGTGAACGCGATATCTTGATCTATTCCACCCATCGATTTATAAACCTCACCATCCACGAATCCATATACACTACCCATTACTGCTTCCCAAACCTCCTCAAATTGTCTCAACAATTCCAGATAAACGTCTCTTTCCACATACACATATCCACTTTCCAAGTTATATATAAGGAGATATTGGAAGAGTATATGCTGTACGTTCTAAAACAGGCTACTTGGCGGAGGACCTGCTAGCTACTCGGCTTGTGGAATTTATTTTTAAGACCTTGTACAGTCCAGATTGTTCCATCATCATGAGCAACACAACTTTCGTCTATTGTATTCTCTCTGGGTCTAGCCTTTACATAATGGGGTATACAGGTTTCATGTCTTTCAAATACCTTTACAGTCACTCGCAGTTGCTGTATTATCTGCCATTAGGTTATGTGTTGCACATGCTGTATTATCTGCCGTTAGGTTATGTGTTGCACATGCTGTATTATCTGCCTTTAGGTTATGTGTGGCACATGCTGTATTATCTGCCGTTAACGGTTAGGTTATGTGTGGCACATGCTGTATTATCTGCCGTTAGGTTATGTGTGGCACATGCTGTATTATCTGCCGTTAGGTTATGTGTTGCACATGCTGTATTATCTGCTGTTAGGTTATGTGTGGCACATACTGTATTATCTGCTGTTAGGTTATGTATGGTACGTGATTGGCACCTGTGCATTGTACCATAATTTTGTAGTATGTCTAAAACAAGTTATGTACATTCACCGCTTTGAGTAATATGAATGACAGTTTCATTTGTCAGAATATTAGGTCATGGGTCAGACAGTCGTGACATGTACCTGTGAATTATGCATGAAATAAAGCCCAGGTGAGGTCAGTAGTTCAGGCAGAGGCATCGTAGCTGCATGCATCTGGTGGAGCAAGAAAGATTATTTTGTTAAAAATGTCTGAATTTCAATTTTACTCTTGGATCTATTTACAGTTATACAAGAAGGCGCGACGGTTGGGGTATGGTGAGAGTGACATATCGGCAGTGTTTAGAGCAGCCAGTGGTTAACATCATCTACCAGTAATCATCTGTCCTTTACTCATCAACATGTCTCTGTGTTTTTATCTTCTAACCGTCGATGGCCACCTTAGTAACGAGGCTTTATGGAGGAGCAGACAAAAACTCTACACGAGTTGTCTGCCCATGATGATAGAGGCAGCATGGTGGTCTGATGTTTGAATTGTCTCATGTATCAGATCGAACCAACCTTATTGTGTATCATTTGAGGATAATTGTGAAGATGCACATCTTTGTGAAGACGCACAACTTTCTTGGATGACAAGTCCCTGTAAGTGTATGTGAACGCTTGGACATACATGGACTGTTACGTGTGGAAGGTGTGTTAAGGGGACAATCTGGATTTGTGACATCTGGGAGGAAGTGACAGTGTGACATGTGGTGTGACATGTTACATGTATAATGACTTTAGTAGTGTTTTATCTAGGTTATAACTCATTTTTACCCTGTGAGACGCATGTACATGTTTACAGTGGTGATATATATTATACATGCTCATGTATTTGGACAAAATTCTGAACATGAACAGACATCACATTAGTTTGTCTACAAGACTACCTGCTAGCTATTGGACACCAGAACTACATACCATATATGGAGTTGAAAACTGACCCTACATTGACTTCTCTCTGGTCTGCTAGGCCAACTTCCACAGAGGAATTCATTCAAAGGGATCATACATACTTGGTGACAGAATGTGTGTGATTTTAACGAGGAATGATGCTGTACAGGTTTTTGATTGCTTTTGTTACATCGTACATTGATCACTATTTTATTGGTTTTATTGTGCTATGAAATATTGAATACGTAATTTGTGATCCTGAAAAAAACCCCGCATTTTCATGAATTTAGAATTTCTATTTTATTTGAGAGAATATGTTGAACTGAGCATATGCTGAATCCTGATTGTATCTTCTTCACGCAATCTTTGATCACTGTTACTAGACATTCATGCATTGCCTAAATTTTACTGACATCTACCTGTATTTATAAAAGATCCCTTGACAATGATCATTCTGTATTGGCTATCACGGATAATGTGTGTAATTATTCTAGCATCATCTCTATGATGTCTCTCTTTGCAAGTAGAGCTGAAACAAATGACACACTTTGCATTCAAACATTTGGTGGTACTATATGAATAGTAATCAACATTCGTTTATCTCAGCCAATTAGCACCGAGATCGATGGAGCATTTGGGTCGGGGGTTCAATCAAATGTCAGTGGTACCCATTCATGATGGCAGAAACTTTTAAATAATTAATTTTATTCAGAGTTGTTTATTATATCATCAAGTTAATAGCTGAGTTGACGAATATTTCCTTGTCATTTGACAGACCAGCACCAGATGCAAAATGGTGTTGTGGTTGCAATGTGCATATGGTTTGGGGGTTGTCTTGAATATTCAAAAGCGACCATTCAAGCATTTGTGATTCTAACATACTGCAAATTTATTGGATTAATCCCCTCAACTCTATTTGCAAGATATTTTCAGCTTTTGCTGTGATATAACATTGAGGTGTCGTTCTAACTCTCTTGAACCCGTTGAAAACATGATATCCCAAAAGTGTACATCCCCTCATAACCCCATCTGTGTTGGTCATTCTGACTTTCTCATGGCAGTACAGTGATAGACGGTCATGAATGATCAAATGTTCCACATAGGTGTCATCATGTCAATCACAACACATTATTTCAGATTGCACTGATGTGTGCGATTACATATTTTGTGGCGCTTAGAATTGTTTTGGTGATTTGTACCTCTTGTTTGGGCAATCGTTAATTTACCGCCCAGAAAAACTTTTTCCTGCAATATCGAATGGAGTTAGTGAGATATGAACTTAGGATCTAGCTCTCTACCATGTCTACAGGCGGACATCTTATAACTGCGCCACTGGAGAGCCTGGAAAAAGAAAGAACCAACAGATAAAACCAAGAAAAAAACAAATTCCGAGTCTTGGCATTGACAGTTGACATCTTGCAACAATGTGGGACTTCTTCTGATGACATCACTCAAACTGAATGGACCTGTTGTGATTTTGTGCAAGTACATTGTAACTTGAAAAGTTAAGTAACATGTGTGTCAGGGATCCAAAAGTCTGCACCTTGTCCGGATTTTTAAATGCTTACCCAGGGCTTCGTGTTAGAATTAAGTACGCGAGCTAAAAATAGCCCACGTCAAAATATTTAGGAGAGGGTATTTGAAAGTCAGGCGAGTGGTTGCAATATAATACAATATAAGATATGACAGTTTACGTGAGCTAAAAATCACTCTCGTGACATGAATTTACACGAGTGTTTGCGTGCAGGTGAGCTATCACTCACGTTAAACACGAAGCCCCGCTTACCTTATGTTGTGAATTATGGGCGATTTGAATAATTACTTCAGACATGATAGATATATCGTTAATACTGTTCTTGGGAAGTTTTGAATTCCAATTTGCATCCTATATTAGGAGAATATTTATTATGACCTGTATGTATGGACTTATTATAAAGCATTGAAAACTCACCCTGTTCCACATCAACTGTACAGATACACTGTCAACATGTACATGTACTATTGTCGCTTTATTTTAATTTGGACAAGTCTATAGACACTATTGGCAAGTTCAGATACTATGGACAGGTTTGTACACACAATATGGGCAAGTCTGTAGACATTATTTCACCGTATTTTTCTGCCATATCCAGCTCAAACCAAAAACAGTAAGTGGATTTTTTATACGCCTGTCGATAGTTGTAATTGGGATTGGGATCACTATTTCTGTCCGTAAGCTGTACGATATCTTCAGTTCCACAACGTCCTGGATTGCTACCAAACTTGGTCATACATTAACCATGGGACAATGAGGAACCTTATTAATTTTTAGGTCAAATGTCACTTTGGCCGAAAATCAGTAAATCATTGAAAATTGCTCTTTATGCTAGGAGTACAGTTCAAAGATGTGGATTTTGATGGTGAAGAATGTTGTTGATTTTAACCCTTCTTCCAATTTTGGTCAAGGGTATTGTCTGCATGGTCTATCCATCCGTCTGTCTGTCCATCTTGCTTTTTAACACAATATCTCTTAAGGATTATTGTCAGGATTTCGAAATTCATATAACATGCAACTGGCAATGTGTCTGAAGTCTTTTGAAGATAACTGACCTTGACCTATTTTCATCAAGGTCAAATTCTAATATTGGGGTTACTTTTTTGAAGGATGAGACAATGAATATTACATATGCAACTGGTGATTGACTAATAACTTTTCAAATTTGACTGACCTTGACCTATTTTATCAGGTCAAGTTCTTGCAATAGATCAAGGGATCATGACTACATGTAGACTCTCCAGATAAACACAACAGTGCACACAATACAGGGTGTATATTGAAGCCCATAATGCTCTTGTTTATGATGAATTCTGCTCATCAGAATATCTGATATCCCCGAAGTGTAAATCATCCTTGCTTTTATTTGCCATGGTATCAGGTGTCACATGAGCTGATTGCTTTAGTGAGAGTAATGACCGTTTTGAGCACAATGTACTGCACTTCATTCAAACTGGGCTAACAAACAAAGGAATGCTGGTCACTGTACTATGTCTCCAACTCGGAACAAGACATCGTTTTTGTCTTACTTGTTCACCTGCAATATGAAAGCCATACAATTTACATCCAAAGAGGTGATAGGCTGTTTGTACCATACCACTGAACGGTATCATCAAAGGCAGTACGGTGAGTGTTGCCAACAAAGGCTGTACGGGTACAACTGAGTGGTATCCTCAAAGGCAGATTTTGTTTTCCTGTGCTCATGGCAGGCAAAGGTGTTTGCTGATGAGGGGACATGTAGACCTCAAAGACCTGTGTTCAACAGAAGGAGTTTAACACCTATCTCCCAAGACAGCTGTGGTTGGATCTTGATTAAGAAATTTAACCAACAAAGATGGATTCTACATACCCTCAAGAACATCAAACTATACACCAGATAGTGATGGAAACTGAACTGATGGCAGCTTCTGGTCAAGGATGAATACTTGTTCGATTCACATTTAGAAAAAAGACAGACTTGTAAATGAGATTCACAAACAAATGAGTTGACAGTATTGCTAGTATCACAGAGATAGTTTAGTATTTCTTTGTCCTGCTACATGATCATTTCATGTGCCAGGTGGATTATATGAATTTAAGAAGGGCTGAACAAGTTTCTAAAACTTTTCGGGAAATATGAATTTACAATGTACAACAAGTGGTGCATGGACTCAGTATTTTAAGCATGTTAGAGGCTTTGGAGTTTGTTTCAGTTGTTTTATTATGTTGAAATCGTTTTACATGACATGTATAGCTGTTTCATAACACGGTAAGATAATATTGAGAAATTCTGATATCTGTGCCATCTTCTGCTGTAATTCTTCCATTAGTTTGATTCACCAATTGTTTTCCTCTCTCTCTCTCTGATTCATGGAAAACTGTCATTGTATTTATTTTATACACAACGTTGACGGACCTATTTGCATATGGAAGAAATCTTTGTACCGGTATATGTACAATATTAAGATGCAGTTCTAATTTTTCTATTTTCAATCTTGTACAGTTTATGTTGATAGTGTCCTGTCCTAGCTAAAGTCAGGATAGTAGTTGATTCAGTCTGTCCTCTATGTACTCACTGTACATGTACGGCTGGATTGATTGACCCAGTCACTCACTGTGAATATTACAGCACACTACATGTTGTTTGTGAAATCACTATATATGGACCATCATTTATCCAAATATCTCATCGACCAAATAAAATCATACTTTTTAGATACCACAGTTGCAGTTTGTCTCTTCGTTTCAATGTCTGGCACTTGACAGGAAATATTTGTTTTAATTCAAGGAAGTCTCGGCCTCCACAAATTCTACTTAAACAGTTAAAAGTTCATCGATATCTGCCTCATGCCTCCACCCAACTTTGGTTGATCACCAGTTCGATACTGGACAGCAGTATTTAATTCAGAGACATATTGGTTTGTCAGCAGTTGGATCGTTACACATTTCTTGTCCGATCAATAACTATTGAACTGATCAACTTTTAAACTTGGAGAGTGTCTTGACATCGGTGAGAGAACAGTTGGGATTGCTTTTTATCCCTCGTCCCAATTGGGCTAAGGGGTATTGTTGTCACACTGTCTGTCTGGACTCCCATATCTTGAGAACTATACTAAGGCAGGTCGACGAAACTTCTTTCCAATATAGAATGTAGTCTGTAGATGTGCCTTTTGTATGTTTCGTTGGTCAGGTCCTCGTCTGTTTGTCTCTCCGTCCACTTTTCTGTCTAACGGTATCATGGTTAATTCCAGCATGATGTATTATGGGCATTGTTCAGTAAGTTTCTAAAATCTAGTGGTGGTCAAATCATTTAATTACATAATAATTTCCCTGTATTAAGAAAGTGTTTTCTTTCCATTCTACTTCCAAAACATTCATGGAATGTTGCAAGCATTCTACCTGATCTCATAAATCTACATATTACATGCACCAAAACAATTTTTCTTCAGGTATATGAAGTGGACAGGGGCGATAACCACATAGAGAATTGAGTTGTATAATGTACTGGAAAATGTACATGTAGTGCAAGTTTAAATCTACAATTTAAATCTCCACAACTGTTTCTGCTCGTGAATTACCATTTACCAATTACTTAGTTGGCTTTAATTTTGCGTCAGTTGTAATTTGTTAAATTTCCACGTCTTGGGAATGCTTGAATAGTAGTTTGGCATTCATTTGGACCACTATTAGCAGTGAACTTTACAGATCTATGTTAAAAGTATACAGAGGCTTTATTTTTGAATGATACACTGAATAAAGCCACTGTTTACTTGCTATATGTTTTGAATAAATGTATGAAACTTCACGATGTATAAATAGATGTGCATGAAATGAATCTATCCAACTTGGTAATGAAACTAATTTGTACTACATGTACAACAACAATTAATTATATTACATCAACAACGAAATGTGTCCTCGCCCCCGATAAGTGATAGCTTTTCTTTGTAAAGGATGAACAATATGAGAACAATACAGCATTCTCTTTGGGATTTGCACAAAAGCTCCAGCGAATGGAAAACTATGGACTAAAAGCCCCAATCGACAAAAGCTCCATCCAGCATTTAGTTTCAGGCCAGGGCAATAAGATCACAACTTTACCAATTTACCAATGTATACCCTCGTACATAAAGGGGGTATACTGGATTTTTATTGTCCATCCGTCTGTAGTGCATCCATCTGTTTGCCCGTCTGAAATTTGTTTCCGGCCAATAACTTGAGAACCGTTCAGTGGATTCTTCTCAAATTTCGTATGCATATACCATGCCATGAGGTGTCGCTTGGAATTGCATGTCGACCACTTTCACCAATAGGTGGTCCCACCTGGTGGTAAAATCTTATACGCATTTCAAAAAGTCCTTCACTTACAACAATGAAACTTCATACAGTTGTTTAATACAGCCAGTACCAGAAGCCTATTGAAAGTCGGTGCCATTGGATGTGTTTTTCAGGAGTTATGCCCCTTTATACATGTCTGTCTGTTTTTCAGGAGTTATGCCCCTTTATACATGTCTGTCTGTTTTTATCCTTGTAAACACATTATCTCAAAAAGTCCTTCACTCACAACAATGAAACTTCATACAGTTGTTTAATGCAGCTAGTACCAGAAGCACCGCAGACCTCCACACTACAGCCAGTACCAGAAGCCTATTGAAAGTCGGTGTAATCGGATGTGTTTTTCAGGAGTTCTGCCCCTTTATACATGTCTGTTGGTCCATATCCTTGTAAACACATTATCTCAAAAAGTCCTTCACTCACAACAATGAAACTTAATACAGTTGTTTAATACAGCCAGTACCAGAAGCCTATGGAAAGTCAGTGCCATGGGATGTGTTTTTCAGGAGTTATGCCCCTTTATACATGTCTGTCTGTCTATATCCTTGTAAACACATTATCTCACAAAGTCCTTCACTCACAACAATGAAACTTCATACAGTTGTTTAATGCAGCTAGTACCAGAAGCACCGCAGACCTCCACACTACCATAGACCACATCTACAGTAACGCCCCCAATACATCAAGTGGAGTGTTGGAGAGTTACTTCTCCTACCACAAACCTGTGTGGATTGCTGTGAATAGACAGTAATCGTTAGACTACATCTACTATAGGTAATCACTGCTCTATTGCTATATTGTTTTGTCTGTCTATGATCTATATCATACAGGTAAAATTATGCCCACCCCAAATATGTGAGTTGTTGGGGTCAGAAACATTATTTCCACAATTGCTCTGGGCCCGGCCCGAGGGGTCCCGATGGCGACAGCCTACATGTTCTATTTCTGTCCTATATGCCTGAATGTAACCAACTACCGGTATATCTTGATCATCCCACACAGAACTATCTCTTCCCCGATTCACACTGCACATAGGTCTCAATCACTTGGGGAAAGCCGAGGGGTTTTGATTAGATCAATCTCCTGTTGACTGAAGTGAAAAATTAGAAAGATATTTGAAGTGGAATTTCTACTTCCCTGCTATATGGCACAGCCCAACTGGGAAATTTTTATATGTAATTTAAGCAAAATCGTGTGTTCTGATGCATTTTGACAGAATGACTCCTCAAATGGAACTGAATTGTCGGTGTCATGTATATAGCTGTCTGTCCGTCTATCTCATGTCTGTCCATCTTTTTTGTCATACCACATATGCAGCTGGTGATGGATCAGAAGCATAATGAAAATGACTGACATTGACCTGTTTTTTCAAGGTCAAAGTATTGGCAATAATTTTTAAAGAAGTGAAGACAGGCTCTCCTAATTCATAATACCTGTGCAAATGGTGATTGACTAGAAGCCTATCCGATATGACTGAACTTGACCTATTTTTTCAAGGTTATACACTGTTTATTATGATATATCGTCAAATACAGCTACGCTTTCTAAACTAATCTAAATAATTACCACATATACAAGTGATGATGGACCTAAATCTATGAATATGACTGACCTTGACCTATTTTGTCAAGGTCAAAAACTATGTTAAGTCGAATGTTAACTGCCAACATACACTTTAAATCTAACATTGTCATCATTATTGTTGTGGCTGGGGTTGTCTTAAGTCTTCCAGATCAATCTACCAAAGTTTGCGGGTCTTGCAATGGCCTCAAATCATGCTTCAACAGTAACTTAAACACCCGCCATTTCCAAGATCTGACATACCACGTCACTGTCGTAATACCATGATACAGTGATAGATCACACAGCCAGCGAAGATTCCCTGATTCATACAATGTCGTTAAAGCACAGAAAGATTAATGTTGAATGTCGATAATATTGCCTAAGTTAGCTGCATTTTCCAACAACAATTCGCTAACTTCCAGTGAAAAACTATAGTGGAATGTATTTATTTTCATTGTTTAGCATTTTTATCTCGCCTTACGAAGTAAAGGGGAGATATTGGGAGAGGGGGAGAGAGGATGTCGTCGTCGGTGTCGGTGTCGCTGTCGGTGTCGGCGTCGGTGTCGGTGTCCCCTGCCTGGAAATGAATGGGTTTTTGGTTTAGCAAGTTAAAAAAAAATCTAGAAAAATTAGAAAAAATATAGAAAAAATAAAAAAAATATGGGGGGTGGGTATGCCACCTGGGGGTACTACCCCTGGGGTGCTCTAATGTTAAAATCCCTATGAATGAGTTTTGCGTTTAGCTGAAGTGCACATGTACATCTGTACTTGGAAAGTTTCTTGCAGTTGTCAGCTTTCATTGGATGATTATGAAACTTGGTACACATGTTTCTTATGATTAGAGGATGTACCTGTGCTATTTTTGAGAAGAAATATTAATTTTTCTCCAAATTATGACAAATGAATGAGTTTTCTGTTTAGGTCAATTGTACATGTAGAGGCACATATACATGTACATGGTAAGTTTGCTCCAGTTGTCAGCTGTCATTGGATGATTATGAAACTTGGTACACATGTTTCTTATAATAAGAGGATGTACCTGTGCTATTTTTGAGAAGAAATATTAATTTTTCTCAAAATTATGGCAAATGAATGAGTTTTCTGTTTAGGTAAATTGTACATGTAGGCCTCTATATGTATACATATACATGTACATGGTAAGTTTGCTCCAGTTGTCAGCTGTCATTGGATGATTATGAAACTTGGTACACATGTTTCTTATGATTAGAGGATGTACCTGTGCTATTTTTGAGAAGAAATATTAATTTTTCTCCAAATTATGACAAATGAATGAGTTTTCTGTTTAGGTCAATTGTACATGTAGGCCTCTATATGTATACATATACATGTACATGGTAAGTTTGCTCCAGTTGTCAGCTGTCATTGGATGATTATGAAACTTGGTACACATGTTTCTTATGATTAGAGGATGTACCTGTGCTATTTTTGAGAAGAAATATTAATTTTTCTCCAAATTATGACAAATGAATGAGTTTTCTGTTTAGGTAAATTGTACATGTAGAGGCACATATACATGTACATGGTAAGTTTGCTCCAGTTGTCAGCTGTCATTGGATGATTATGAAACTTGGTACACATGTTTCTTATGATAAGAGGATGTACCTGTGCTATTTTTGAGAAGAAATATTAATTTTTCTCAAAATTATGGCAAATGAATGAGTTTTCTGTTTAGGTAAATTGTACATGTAGGCTTCTACATGATAAGTTTGCTGCAGTTGTCAGCTCTCATTGGATGATTACGAAACTTCATACACATGTTTCTTATGATTGGAGTATGTACTTGTGCTATTTTTGAGATGAAATATTAATTTTTCTCCAAATTATGGGAAATGATTGAGTTTTGCATTTAGCTGAAGTGCACATGACTACCATCACTACCACCACTAACATCCTACCTTCACTACCATCCATATCACTACTACCATCCCTAACATCCTACCATCACTACCATTCCATATGGGCCCTCAGTGGCTGAGTGGTCTAAGGTGCTTCGCTGGTCACCGCTAGCCTCACACTGCTGCACTGGCACGGGTTCGAACTCAGCCTGTCCATGTGTGGAAGATTGTCAGTTACTTGCCAACGGGCGGTGGTTCTCTCCGGGCACTCCGGCTTCCTCCACCAACCAAACTGACTGTCACCATATGAGTGAAACAACCTTGAGCGTGACATTAAACCAAATCCCCCTCCCCTACCATCCATACCATCACTACCATACTGATCATCACTACCATCCCTACTATCATTACCATCCATATCATCCCTGCCATCACTACCATTCCAACCATCACTGCCATCCCAACCATCACTACCAGTCATACCCTTCCAACCATCACTGCCATCCCAACCATCACTACCATCGGATCCCTACTATCGCTATCATCCATACTATCACTACCATCCCTACTATCACTTACATCCTACCATCCATGTCATCCCTGCCATCACTACAATCCCAACCATCACTACCATCGGATCTCTACTATCATTACCATCCATACCATCCTACCATCACTGCTATCACTTACATCCTACCATCCATGTCATCCCTGCCATCACTACAATCCCATCACTACCATCCTACCATCACTACCATCCATACCATCACTACCATCCATACCATCACTACCATCCATACCATCACTACCATCCATACCATCACATCCATACCATCACTACCATCACTACCATCCATACCATCACTACCATCACTACCATCCATACCATCACTACCATCCATACCATCCATACCATCACTACCATTCCTACTATCCATACCATTCCTACCATCACTACCATCCATACCATCACTACCATCCATACCATCACTACCATCACTACCATCCATACCATCACTACCATCCCTACCATCACTACCATCCATACCATCACTACCATCTATACCATCACTACCATCTATACCATCACTACCATCCATACCATTCCTACCATCACTACCATCCATACCATCACTACCATCCATACCATGATGGTGATGGTAGTAATCCCACTTGGGACTGGACTATCCAGCAGTAATCCCACAGAGGACTATCCATCAGTAATAACATGGGACTGGTCCACCCAGCAGTAATCTCACACTGGAATGCCCTATGTACCAGTAATCCGACCGCACTGACCTATCCATCCTACATGGGATTAACTTTTGCCAGTAATCCCACATGGGACTGATGTTATTGTCTGTACCAGATAATCTATTCCAGACATTATTGTCTGTACCACATCACTTATTCCAGACCTTATTGTTTGCTCTACATGTATGCTTTCAATACTGCTGCACCTTTGGCGGATGACCCCGCAAGGCGAGATGTTGGGGTTCTCAGAACGCTTGTTATTTGCCGGCATTGTTTCAGATAGAATACAACCGCCTAATTCATACAATCAGGAATGAAGACGGGGTTGAAATCTGTTTGTTTGGACTTTCATATACCGGAAATAAAAGTGACAATTTTAAAATTTCCAATTTATTCTGATATTTGATTTTTTAATGTCAGTGGGATTGTGAAACACAAAATAAAATTGGTGTTGCCTCAAACTGGGTTTTCCCCCCATTGATAGAAAAATCCCTTCTAGGGGCACTACTACCAGGGATGATTCCCGATTGCTCATCCCCAGGTGTATATGCCCCACCTTCTGTGCCATCCTAAACAAATTGCCACACCTAACAGAGGGTGTGCCCAAATTGGGGAGATCTAAAGCCCTGTGAGTACCAAGTTCTGTTTTACACATGATTATTTGAGGAAATGCTCTTGTGTGTTTCACACGAGCTTCCATTACCGTACTACAGTAATAGGTTGATGAGATTATTTTAAGTACAACATGAAATAAGCGGCAGGGGTTCCCACAGTACCAAATCCCGGTTTTGAATTTTGTTATCAAATCATTCTATTCCATATCATATGATTTACCCTAAAGCTTTTGCATGAAACATATTTGTGTCCATGCATTTAACTAAAGTTTGGATGCACCCTGTGCATATGATCAATTTCCTGAACTGAATTGAATTTCTGATCTTGTGGTTCTTCAGACTGACAGATGATGGCCTAGGCTGAACATGTAGTTGTCAGTGTGGTGGTTTCATGCGCAGGGAGCTTTCTATAGGCTTCACTTACTCGAGAGCACCTCACCCCAGGGACACCGGGCCCCACCCTCTGTCACATAAACTAAGCCTAGCCTGACTCCAATCCCCCATATTTCAGAAGCTTACACTACCCTTGGGAGTATGTGCTCTCCTCCGGGCTTATGTATCTTAGCAGAAAGTTGAATCCTGCCACCCCTCAATGAATTGCAACCCCAAAAGGACTTGATTTATCAGGCGGAGCCCTGTTTAATTTACATGGAAGATGGTTTGTGCTCCTGGCCCTGTGTCCTTGACTAGAATATGTTACAGTACATTCTTGCCCAGGATGTATCCCCCTTATTATTATTGTACACCTATGCCCCACTCCTGTGCTTATAACATTAGCGGAACCGTACAATTTTCTCCCATAATTGACATCTACTTCTTTGGACAGTGTAAAAAAACAACACTATTTACACCTCGGATCAACAGAAATTTTCAGATATATTAAGATGATGAGGTGAGGAATAATTTGAGTGGATGGAGATACATTACATGACTGAGTAGCAACATGACATGGTAACAGCCTAGGACAGCCCGGCTTCAGGGTTTCCATGGAAAATCCTGGAAAAAAAGATACACTGGAAAAAGGCTGGAGAATTCGGACACTTTTCCATGCTTTTTCCATGCTCTATTCAGGGTGCAGAAAATATTAAATTGTGAAAGCATATAGTAGATACCATGGTTGAGGCTGGAGAATGTTCAGGGTTTCCATGGTTGAGGCTGGACAATGTCCTGGGTTTCCATGGTTGTGAGGCTGGACAATGTCCTGGGTTTCCATGGTTGTGAGGCTGGACAATGTCCTGGGTTTCCATGGTTGAGGCTGGAGAATGTTCAGGGTTTCCATGGTTGAGGCTGGACAATGTCCTGGGTTTCCATGGTTGAGGCTGGACAATGTCCTGGATTTCCATGGTTGAGGCTGGACAATGTCCTGGGTTTTCATGGTTGAGGCTGGACAATGTCCTGGGTTTCCATGGTCGAGGCTGGACAATGTCCTGGGTTTCCATGGTTGTGAGGCTGGACAATGTCCTGGGTTTCCATGGTTGAGGCTGGAGAATGTCCAAGGCTGGACAATGTCCTGGGTTTCCATGGTTGAGGCTGGACAATGTCCTGGGCTTCCATGGTTGAGGCTGGACAATGTCCTGGGTTTTCATGGTTGAGGCTGGACAATGTCCTGGGTTTCCATGGTTGAGGCTGGACAATGTCCTGGGTTTCCATGGTTGTGAGGCTGGACAATGTCCTGGGTTTCCATGGTTGTGTGTCCTGGGTTTCCATGGTTGTGAGGCTGGACAATGTCCTGGGTTTCCATGGTTGTGAGGCTGGACAATGTCCTGGGTTTCCATGGTTGAGGCTGGACAATGTTCTGGGTTTCCATGGTTGAGGCTGGACAATGTCCTGGGTTTCCATGGTTGAGGCTGGACAATGTCCTGGGTTTCCATGGTTGAGGCTGGACAATGTCCTGGATTTCCATGGTTGAGGCTGGACAATGTCCTGGGTTTCCATGGTTGTGGCTGGACAATGTCCTGGGTTTCCATGGTTGTGAGGCTGGACAATGTCCTGGGTTTCCATGGTTGAGGCTGGACAATGTCCTGGGTTTCCATGGTTGAGGCTGGACAATGTCCTGGGTTTCCATGGTTGTGAGTTGTGAGGCTGGACAATGTCCAGGGTTTCCATGGACGAGTATGGACAATGTCCAGGGTTCCCATGGTGAGAGCTGGAGAATGTCCAGGGTAAGTTTTACTTACCATAGTCTAGACCAAGCAGCATTGGTATTGACAACTGATGCATGTTGCAGAATATATCTGGAATTCTGACTACACAGGTGCAGGGTGCACTAGATTCTGTCATGAGACATAACAATAATCATTCTGTTTTCAAAATCATTCTTGTGGCTATACATGTAGCTACACTTGAACATATTCACTGTGAGCTGTGAAATACTGAAAGACGCTATATTAAATTATCAGGAATTCCACAGTATATACAATTCTATAACACTTGTATCAAAAACATCCAGCTAACCGTGTATTTATTACAAGTTTTAGCATGGTTATGTGGAATCAACACGCGTCAAGTGCAGGTGTTCATAGAGAGATTCCATTTCACAAGTCGAATGAGAAAAGGGACATCTGCTTTCATACAAGTAACAATCGAATGAAACAGACAATTAAATTACAAGATTAAATTTCTTGCTCAAGTTGAACTGTTGTTTCCGTCGTGAAATTGATTAACAAAGCGACACAAATAGGCATTTATCCACGTTATTTCCTCACGGCTGACAGTATCACTCCCCATTTGAGAGACCACATAAACTCGTCCACTGATATTGGCTTCGCCCTTGCCCTAAAATATAAACTTTCACAAACTAAATGTGCGTAAAATAACCATTGAGCACGCCTATGAAAAAATTATTTCTTAATTATCACACTGGGCATAAGTCTTTACAGCAGACTTACAACTGCAGAAATGTGCAATAATTATATATACATGTATATATTTATGTCAAATTTTCTGTAGTAGGACACCTGTTTGAGTTTTCGCAGCTGGCATGCAGTGGAGTTCCATTCCATTATGTGCACCCAGTTTTTGAAGCAGGCTTAATGAAAAGATCACCACCCCACCACCTCTTCTCTAATATATACATATAGCAATGGTGTTAATTTTGTATTAGACTATGTATATTCCACAATTCACAAGTACTGAACAGTTAATTTTGCACCACATCTTACATGCATACATGTAATAATATGTGAAATAAACATTTGTTCACCACTGATCAGAGATTTGATACAGTTTTAAACTGGGATAGGGGAACTATAAAGTAAGATTAAACCACATGGACCCCGCATCTGAACATCAGTTTCATATGGTTAAATTCTCAAGAGAAATGCTGGAGAAAATGGCAGCTCTGAAATGGCCAAGCATGTAAATTCACAGTGGAATTAAAGTTCCGGTATATGTTACATGTAAGTATAAGGGAACTCTAAGTAGTCAAGTCAATAATTCAAAATCTGCCAGATCATGAATATACCAAATATCATTGAGGGCTCTCAGTAAAACAGAGAAATTTTGCTCTTCATGTCGGACACATATTCATGGGTGAATGTCAACT
The DNA here is from genome assembly GCA_036873755.1 of Hanleya hanleyi. NCBI lineage: Eukaryota > Metazoa > Mollusca > Polyplacophora > Lepidopleurida > Hanleyidae > Hanleya > Hanleya hanleyi. The sequence continues at coordinate 46,341 of JAVTVY010043451.1, read as the reverse complement.
GATTTTCTCTTCCGAGTGATTTGAAATGAAATGCTTTAACCATACAGGTGGACCATTGAAATGTCTCAAAGTTCAAGGTACATTATATTTTCCTAAAGTGAAAACAGATGTTATAAAAAGAGCCCTCATATGTCCATGCTTTTTCCAGTCTCTGATTTTACAGGAGTCCAGATTCCATGCTATTTGTTTAAAATAAAACGAAGTCCCCAATTCCATGCTGTCCAGGGACATTGTCCATGGTGTTCCAGCCTGTTCCCCAAACATTCCATGGTTAAGGGTTTTCTCTTAAGCATTGACAGATGCAAAGTACAGTACAACTTTGAGCTACAACTTGACCATTGAATTGACAACAATGACAGGAATTCCCATTTTCAAGATGTTTTCAAGGTATTCAGCAAAATTTTCTATTTCTCAGAGAATTTGTCCTATGTGTCGCACGGTCGTTCTCACATTGTCACCTCACAAAGAAAGGACTTGTCCACATCAGTCAATATTAAACCTATAATTATTGGCAAGCAAGCAAATGTGCACTGAAGTTTTTAGCTCATCTGGGCCGAAGGCCCGATGGGCTTATGTCATGGCCTGACTGTCCGTCGTCTGTCGTCCGTCGTGCGTAAACATCTTCTTCTCTGAAACCGCTTGGCCGATTAAGCTGAAACTTGGCATGCATGTTCCCCCCAATGAGTACACCAGAATTTGTTCATGCCGTGTCGATACGATTTTAAATATGGCCACCATGGCGGCCATCTTGAATTTGCCATTAAAACATTGTTATCGCGATTTCTCAGGAACTACTGCATAGATCTTTCTCAAATTTGGTACACAGGTTCCCCTTGGGGTCTAGTTGTGCAAGATACCTGTTGTGGTCTGATTCACAAATCCAATATGGCCACCAGGCGGCCATCTTGGATTTCCCCATGAAACATTGTTATTGCAATTTCTCAGGAACTACTTTGTGGATCTTCCTCAAATTTGGCACACAGGTTCCCCTTGGGGTCTAGTTGTGCAAGATACCTTTTCTGCTCTGATTCGAACATCCAATATGGCCACCAGGCGGCCATCTTGGATTTCGAGATGAAACATTGTTATCTCGATTTCTCAGGAAGTGCTGCATGGATCTTTCTCAAATTTGGTACAGAGGTTCCCCTTGGGGTCTAGTTGTGCAAGATACAATTTGTGGTCTGATTGAAAAATCCAATATGGCCACCAGGCGGCCATCTTGAATTTGCCAGTGAAATCTTGTCATCATTATTTTTCGTTAACTACTGCATGGATCTTTCTCAAATTTGGTACACAGGTTCCTCTTGGGGGTCTAGTTGTGCAAGATACCTTTTCTGCTCTGATTCGAACATCCAATATGGCCACCAGGCGGCCATCTTGGATTTCCCTATGAAACTTCGTTATCATGATTTATCAGGAAGAACCGCATGGATCTTTCTCAAATTTGATACACAGGTTCCCCTTGGGGTCTAGTTGCGCAAGATACAATTTGCGGTCTGATTGAAAAATCCAATATGACCACCAGGCGGCCATCTTGGATTTCCAGATGAAACATTATCGCGATTTCTCAGGAACTACTGCATGGATCGTTCTCAAATTTGGTACAGAGGTTCCCCTTGGGGTCTAGTTGCGCAAGATACAATTTGTAGTCTGATTGAAAAATCCAATATGGCCACCAGGCGGCCATCTTGGATTTCCAGATGAAACATTGTTATCGTGATTTCTCAGGAACTACTGCATGGATGTTGATACACAGGTTCCCCTTGTGGCCCAGTTGTGCAAGATACCTTTTTTTGGTTCAGTTCGAAAATCCAATCTTTCTCAAATTTGGTACAGAGGTTGCCCTTGGGGTCTAGCTGTGCAGGATAACATATATGGTCTGATTGAAAAATCCAATATGGCCACCAGGTGGCCATCTTGGATTTCCCCATGAAATTTTGTTATCGTAAATTCTTAGGATATTACTGCATGGATGTTGATACACAGGTTCCCCTTGTGGTCCAGTTGTGCAAGATACCTTTTTTTGGTTCAGTTCGAAAATCCAATATTGCCGCATCTTGAATTTCCCATGAAACTTTATCATAAAATCTCAGGAAATAACTGCATGGATCATTTTATAGTGTTTAGGGGGGACAACACAAGTTAGAAACTCATCTATTGCAGTTCTTTAGTAAGGATTTGTGGGGTAGCCGTGTTAGTCTATTAAACTAGTAGATAGACGGGAACGTAACACCATTTGAGACTAACTATATTTATTCTACACCTGAGGAAGCAGATTTATCTGCGAAAGCTCGTGTAGAATAAATATAGTTAGTCTCAAATGGTGTTACGTTCCCGTCTATCTACTAGTTCTTTAGTAAAAATTTCTCACAGCTACTTTCTCCAGTTACAGACAGATGACCTACAGTGCCGTGGCACTATCTTTTACATCTTCGCAGACAGATGGGGGTATGTCTTGGTTAGGCCATACCTCACCAGAGATTACTTTCATTGGAAAAATGTCCTGTTACATCTCATTGCCATAGTAACAACCCAGTCGCACATATTTCGTACTCGACATGTCTCCCCCTGGTGCATATACCCACAAAATATTGGAATCGTACATGTAGGTTAAAAACTGTCCAATGTACTGTCCGGACACGAAGTGGACAGACGGACGAACGACTGCAATCACATAATAAAAATTGGTTCTGGTTATTGCTTATACAGCTTTACTGACAATCACACATTATATTTTGGTATAATTGCCTTTATTCCATAACCTCCAATTACAATCATGAATTTGCAGCTTGACCTCCTGTGAAATCCACTATGTTGCCATTTTGTTCAGGGGAGACAACGCAAGTTAGAAACTCATCTATTGCAGTTCTTCAGTAAAAATTTCTCGCAGCCACTTTCTCCAGTTATAGCCAGATGAGCGCTACAGTGCCGTGGCACTATCTTTTACCAGTTTCAACGACTTCTGACCCTTCATCGACGTCAATGTATGCTTGTCTGGTCAACCTCAATGTATGCTTGTCAGGTTGAGATCAGTGTGTGCTTGTCAGGTCAAAATCAATGTGTGCTTGTCTGGTCAACATCAATGTATGCTTGTCTGGTCAACATCAATGTATGCTGTCTCGTCAACATCAATGTATGCTTGTCTGGTCGACATCAATTTATGCTTGTCCTGTCAACATCAATCTAGGCTTGTCTGGTCACCATCAATGTATGCTTGTCTGGTCAACATCAATGTATGCTTGTCTCGTCAAAATCAATCTAGGCTTGTCTGGTCAACATCAATGTATGCTTGTCTGGTCAACCTCAATGTATGCTTGTCGGGTTGAGATCAGTGTGTGCTTGTCTGGTCAACATCAACGTATGCTTGTCTGGTCAACATAATGTATGCTTGTCTGGTCAACATCAATGTATGCTTGTCTCGTCAACATCAGTGTATGCTTGTCTGGTCAACATCAATGTATGCTTGTCTGGTCAACATCAATGTATGCTTGTCTGGTCAACATCAATGTATGCTTGTCTGGTCAACATCAATGTATGCTTGTCTGGTCAACATCAATGTATGCTTGTCTGGTCAACATCAGTGTATGCTTGTCTGGTCAACATCAATGTTTATTATATGACTGTTTATTTTACTCTTTCTCCATTGGACCAATCGCCGTCACGTGGCTGTCGCTAATTGTTCATATTGACTCCAAAGCAGGTCCATAAATGTGATACTGACTCGGCGCGACGTGTGCGTCTTCTCAGCCAATGAAATTAGCCGTTGGATTGGCCGTCGGTTTACACTGTGGCTGAAGCAGGCTAGAGATCGTGGAGAGCAAAGCAAATTACCTGCTATATGTTATATTTTAATTGCTTCCACCAACTTAACGAGAAGGTTACGAGATGTCTGGGTCATATAATAAAACAATTATAGTCTTTTGATATCGGTCAATATGTGTTTCTGTGGACCCGAGAAAACAATATTCACCTCGGCCTTCAGCCTCGGTGAATATTATTTTTTCAGGTCCACAAAAACACATATTGACCTCATCAAAAGACTGTAATTGATAATGCTCGTCTGGTCCACATCAATGTATGCTTGGCTGGTCAACATCAATGTATCCTTGTCTGGTCAACATCAATGTATGCTTGTCTCATCAACATCAATGTATCCTTGTCTGGTCAACATCAATGTATGCTTGTCTGGTCAATATCAATGTATCCTTGTCTGGTCAACATCAATGTATGCTTGTCGGGTCAACATCAATGTATGCTTGTCTGGTCAACATCAATCTAGGCTTGTCTGGTCAACATCAATGTATGCTTGTCTGGTCAACATCAATGTATGCTTGTCCTGCATTTTATCAAATGGTTGCCAGTAAATCTGATCATTCCTCTATACAAATTGGTCAGCTGCTTCTTGCAGTTGGTTCAGATTATATTCATGGGGTGCTCTATTATCATATGTGACAAGTTAATTGAACGCCCAGTGAGATTGCGTAGCCTCTTCAAAGGGAAAGGCTACCAAAGGAAGGTTTACTTGGAAAAACAATCAACCAGTGTCCGTAGAATTAAAAGTCAGCACTTCATAACATATATAGCCTGATAGGGGTTGCCGTTCACTCAAGCTTTGAATTCCCCAGAGAAAGAGGTCTTTACAATCCATTATTGCTGCTATTATAGGCACAAACAATATTTCAATACAAACAAAGGTGAAACACTGTCTTTGGTAAGCTTGATCTGAAAAAGTGCCCAGATATTTTGCAAGCAGTGACTCAATAATGTCTGGAATGTGGCCGTCGAATAAAAACTACAACCACATGGACAGGATCATGTGTGAAGATTATCTGACTAACATGACAAATGACAGTTTTTGTAGTGATTTCTCCCCGTCGATCCGTCCGTTAAGTTTCTGTGTTTGTACGATATCTCAAGTTCCATTCCATGGTTTGGTACCAAACTTTAGGTATACTTTACCCATGAGGCAAGGAGGATCCCTATTTCATTTGAGGTCAAGGTCACCGGTTGATAAATCATTGAAAATTGTTAAATTTATGATACATGTACAGTTCAGAGAATTGTAGCAAAGACTATTACCCACTGGCCATTATTGTTCAAGGGTAGGCTCTGCTCATTATTTGCTTGGTCCATTTGTCCATCTTCTTGAAATTGTTAACACATTCTCTCTTGAAGGATTACCGCCAGGCTTTCCAAATTCAAATGCAACTGGAGAAAAGACAGAGTCCAGTGAATTGACTGACCTTGTCGACCTATTGTATCTAGGTCAAATTCTGGTATCAGTAATGTTTTCAACAATTAGATCTACATGTAGGCTCCCCGAATTGATACTACATATGTAACTGGTGGTGGACTAGAAGCCTTTCCAATTTGACTGATGACCTTGACCTATTGTATCAAGGTCAAATTCTAGTTATTGCAATATTTTGTGAGATCAGGACTAACTGGTGATGGATTAGTTTATTGAAGATTAATGTTATAGACATTTTTCTTGGTCAAATTCGATTTTTGCGATATTTTATGAAGGATAGCTAGACTCTAAATTTGTGTCTAAAGTTTTTTTTAAATTGAATTGAAGTTTATTTCACCAAAAACATTCTGAATAATTTATCATATATACATTGGCGGGATTAAAACCCCACAGGGTTTGTTTTATCCCTTGGTGTTTCAAATACAGCGGGTGAATACAAAATAGAATATTTGATTTACTTCATTACTTCGAGTGTTTCGGGGTATCAGTCAGAATACATGTAGTAAATATGGGGTTTTGTTACTAATAATAAAATTGAAATTTAATTTTAGATTTGAAGAGAGAAATCGAAATGCATTCTTTCAAACTGGAGAGCAATTTCTATTTGTTTCAGATCTGGGTTCCTTTATTTTGACTGTATAAAATGAAAGATCAGTAGAGTAGAAAGGGCTAGGTTCATACTAGATTGTCAGGTTTGGTATCGGTGGACAGTAGATAATTTGGCAAAATAATCCCGAAAATGTGAAGGCACTAAATTGGAATGGTGAAAACATTTGAGAGTAAACTGGAGAAGTAGGTAATCATTCAGTTCTATCAAGTTTAATATTTTCAGACTCTTATAGGCATTGTGTTTGTATTTATTGGATAAATTTATAACTCGGTTGACTGACCAAGACCTATTTTTCTTGATCAAATTCGATTTTTACTATATTTTATGAAGGATCATAGCTAGACTAAATTTGTGTCTAAAGTTTTGGTTAGTCACAGTTGTGTGTTGGCATATATTGAGACCCATCGGCTTCTTGTTTTCACATACAATAATCACCATCTACATGTATACAAGTATTGAACTTAGTACTGATAATTGTCATGAAGTAGAGAAAACCAGTGCTCTGGTGGAGTACGGCGTGGACTTATGAACAAAGTCCGAAAGCCTGACCGGTTTCGATCGGTTGGATCTCTTCAGAGGCTGAGGAAGAAGGTCTGAGTGGCTCTATATATACACGAGTCAGTGAAGTATGGCCGAAGTTATTGTTCAAGCAGCCAATGCAGCAGCAGCGATGTCCAGCCACAGCCTCATCAACGGGTTAGATGATCTGGATCTGGACACAGATGATGGAAACAGCCCGTCAGCCACACCTATGCCCTCTGCCATTGACCTCACTGAGGATCTACCTCCAAGTCGCAAAAGATTTCGTGAAGATGCAGACGAGGGCAAAAACAACCCGACCGAACGGAGGACGGGAGGACCACGCATCCCGGAAGCTGCGATGGGGACATACCGCCTCACACGCAACATCCTCTGCAAGAAAGAAAGGCTAACTATCCACCTTTCATTTCTACAACACTGCATTGACAAAAACAAGCCGCCCAACGGTATTGCTCTCAAATGCAGACCTCAGTTGGGCCTCAACAATCAGGACTTTATGCAGATGTGGGACAACATCCTCCTCACTGCCTCTATGTCCCTCACAGCCCATCTGAAGCGCACGTTTCACGAACACATCCGTGAACACTTCAATGATACACGGAATCATAGCCCCAACCCAGCCCCCAGACACTTCTGGTCAGCTGGCCACAGTGTGGCTAACATAAGCTATCAAATCATCGAAGTTATGACTTCAGATCCAGACACAGACATCAGCACGAAACGCCGCCAAGAGCGCGAACGTTACTGGATCTTTCAACTGCACACCAAAGCACCAATCGGCCTGAACGAAAAGGATTAGTGACGCCTTGTTTACCTCCTTTCTTCATTTAACCTTACCTCCAAGGTTAACTAGTTCTTTACGGCCTCACAGTGAGGGTAACGACTCCAGCCAACGTCGCTTTGTGACGTTTTCCGACGTCTCAAACACCTATAACGTCATGACGTCCACTTATGACGCCGGCCAACGTCTTAAACACATTCAGACGTGCCTCCATTGATCCACCGGACCTCAACGTCATTTTACGTTGCCATGACCCATTTGACGTCAACAATCACCCATTGTCATCACACTGCACCACAATCATGGTGAAACGGACGTGTGATACCTGTGGCAAAAACTATTCTGACCGCAGTGCACTACAGCGCCATAGACGAATAGTCCACGAGAAGCGTGGTTTCACCACTTGCCACTGTGGCAAATCCTACGCTCGTAAGAGGGATTTTCACAAACATTCCAAGAAATGCTTTAAAACCTTCGCACTCGATGACATGGATGTGACAGACAACCAAGCCGTCACTGCATCTCCGCAAGAACGAGCCTCTACAACCAGCACCAACACATCAACTCCGACGACATCGTTGTCAATGGACACCACCAGCCGAGTAATCTTCACACCGGAGAGCCTACACGTCGAAGATCATACCACCACCCACACCACACCAGGTACGTGGATACTGGAAACCGTCCAGAGGCAGATACACCGCTCAGGGACATCCTCGGTGAAGCTCTTAGATGTGTGGATCTAGATCTCACCAGTATAGATCTGTCAACCACTTCCACCACAGCCACGTCATTCAGTTGGGACTTGCTCCTGGACCAGATTATGAATTAACACCATTCCTCCTTATTAAACAATAAAATCCTGATTGTTTTTTCTAAAACAGCCTTATGTCCTTTTTTTCTGAAGGTCACCTACAGCCTATCACACGAGCAACACTTGCTTGTTTTAGCCAACAATTTATGGCCCCATACCCGCCGCTTTACGTCAAAACACACGTTTTTCATAGTGCCGACCAACTACCGGCCGACACCAACCCCCTACCGGCCGACGCCAGCCCTCTACCGGCCGACGCCAGCCCTCTACCGGCAGACGCTAACCCTCTACCGGCCGACGCCAACCCTTTACCGGCCGACACCTCACACTCGGGACCCCCTACTGGCCGACATACGCTCACCACCGGCCGACACCGGTCGACATACGTCATCCACCGGCCGACGCCCGACTCGGGTATATATAGAGCCACTCAGACCTTCTTCCTCAGCCTCTGAAGAGATCCAACCGATCGAAACCGGTCAGGCTTTCGGACTTTGTTCATAAGTCCACCCCGTACTCCACCAGAGCACTGGTTTTCTCTACTTCATTACCATATACGTTTCTTCAGCCAGTATTCAGTGAAGTATGGCCGAAGTTATTGTTCAAGCAGCCAATGCAGCAGCAGCGATGTCCAGCCACAGCCTCATCAACGGGTTAGATGATCTGGATCTGGACACAGATGATGGAAACAGCCCATCAGCCACACCTATGCCCTCTGCCATTGACCTCACTGAGGATCTACCTCCAAGTCGCAAAAGATTTCGTGAAGATGCAGACGAGGGCAAAAACAACCCGACCGAACGGAGGACCACGCATCCCGGAAGCTGCGATGGGGACATACCGCCTCACACGCAACATCCTCTGCAAGAAAGAAAGGCTAACTATCCACCTTTCATTTCTACAACACTGCATTGACAAAAACAAGCCGCCCAATGGTATTGCTCTCAAATGCAGACCTCAGTTGGACCTCAACAATCAGGACTTTATGCAGATGTGGGACAACATCCTCCTCACTGCCTCTATGTCCCTCACAGCCCATCTGAAACGCACGTTTCACGAACGCATCCGTGAACACTTCAATGATACACGGAATCATAGCCCCAACCCAGCCCCCAGACACTTCTGGTCAGCTGGCCACAGTGTGGCTAACATAAGCTATCAAATCATCGAAGTTATGACTTCAGATCCAGACACAGACATCAGCACGAAACGCCGCCAAGAGCGCGAACGTTACTGGATCTTTCAACTGCACACCAAAGCACCAATCGGCCTAAACGAAAAGGATTAGTGACGCCTTGTTTACCTCCTTTCTTCACTGATAATTGTCATGTTTATTTATATACAAAGTTTGATACAAGCCAGAAATAATTTAAGTAGAAAACACATCTAGCCAGGTCACCATTAATTGTACATAGCTGCACAGACAAACTGATGACCATAAAGGGCTTAACGATTAGAGATAAAGGAAATGATATGTTATTGGTAAGGAATTAGTCAACCATTTTATTAATACAGGGTACATACATGTAGACATTGGTCACCCAGATGTCCATTTTCATATAGTGACTTGGTAAATGTACTAGTCAATCCCCACTTGGACATCCATTACAACGGAATGTTCAGGTTACCATGGTTACAAAGAATCACTCGTAACACATGTGCATCCATGTTATTTTGACCATTACAATGGAATTTCCGACTCTGACAGCGTTCAGGAACAATCTCCTTTGGTTAGAGCTTAACAGCACACCCAGCAATAGATTAACAAGTTTCTTGTTAGCAACTGTTTATTGTACCACTGCCCCAGGGTTTTACTGAAGCCACTATACAAGACGTGCATATGTTGATATTAATTCATAGACTCCATAATCAAGGGGAATTGTGTCTTGTAAAAAGTGAAATATGTTCCTATTCACTCCTCATTTGTATAGCCTTTTTCATTATAGCGACAAATCCGACAAAACAACATATTCTTGCAAAACCAAGTTGGTCGTAACGAGAGTTGACTGGTATCAATCAATGAGTACAGACCTAATGTAACAAGAAATTCATCTGAGCAAGGGACAATTTTCATTTAGGAAAGATTTTGTTTCAAAGCTGATCTATAGTACGCAGTGGATTGATTAGGTTAAGTCAGGACACAATTTGGCCACATAATAATTTATGTGGACAAAGACAATAAACCTTCACCCAAGTCGTTTATTTATAAAGTGATCATTTTCTGTAAAGATGAAGGTCATCATGACAGAGCACATGCCACCTCCCTAACGGAAATAGTGCGCGCGACCCATCTGCGCCCCAATTGCGCCCTACTCGCGCCTTGTCTATCTACTGCGCCCTAATTGCGCCCTATTTCTTCATCCCATCCACCCTGCTGCGCCCTAATTGCGCCCTTCAGGAATGCGCCCTAGAAGCTAGAGATAGGGCGCGCGCCCTAACTGCGCCTTATTTAGTTTGAAATTTTCTCTGATATTCAGACTGCGCCCTGTGGACATAGAGGTTTTCTCCAAACTTCAGATTGCGCCCTGTGGACATAACCATTTTATGTAAAATTCAGAGTGAACCCTACATGTATACTTGTGCCTTCTGGACTTTTTTTTACCAACATTCATTTAGCTAGTAATCACATATGCATACATGTGTGTCATTTTGAAGACATGTGCATGCATGTCTTAGTAAAAAAAAATTTTCCCAAAAATTCAGACTGTCTGCTTTATTCACTATTCTGGGCTATAAATTCATTAATGTGAAATTTGGACTTTCATACTTAATTTTAATAACATTATTTCAATAAAAAAAGTCAGATTTTTACTTGAACAAGATATTGCTTCTAATCTGCGCCCTACCAGTACATGTACATCATTCATGCTATTATTCTCAGAGTGCGCCTCAACTGCGCCCTAATTGGGCCCCAACTGCGCCCTAATAACTGCACAATAGCATGTTATCTGATTAGTCAAAACTGTCACATGACCTTTATCTTATTGGCTGATATTAACAAAAGAAAGGCAGACATATTGGTTTTCAAAGAACCATTTTGAATTTGAAGATTTCATGCCCCTTTAACAAGATTTTGGTGAGTAATTATCTCTGTTTTGCGGATAGTGGATAATGTAAATGGTTTCAGATGTGTGTAGAAGTAATTTGAAGAAAAAAACTCAAGAAAAAGTGAGCGAAAGTGTCAGATGACCTAATGTACCAATTCTACAACAGCTGACTATAGTACATGCACATATATTTTCTTATAAATGTAATTCTAACCATGAAAGCACATTGTAGATGAAGATAATATGTACCTGCAGAGTAAAATTAGATTTATTTAGACTAGGTAGATGCCAATAATCATCTTTCACCTTAAATCTTCAATTTATGTACATGTATACTGTTCTGTTCTCCAACTGCGCCCTAACTGCGCCCTATCAGTACAACATTCATGCTATTATTCTGAGAGTGCGCCCTAATCGCGCCCCAACTGCGCCCTAATTGCGCCCTATCTGCGCCCTGAGACTGCGCCCCAACTGCGCCCTATTCTCTAATAGGGCGCAATTAAAATATTTGGAACGCGCCCTAATTTGCGCCCTAGCCATATTGAGTCTAATGGCAAAATTGGGGGCGCAAATAGGGTGCGCGCCCCAATTGCGCCCTAGCTGTCTCAATTCATGCGCCCTATTTGCGCATTAAATGCGCCCTAATTGCGCCCTATTTCCGTGAGGGCTGGTATACATCACAGATAAAACTTGATGCCAAAATTAACATCTCAATTTGGTATGAGCAAAGTCAACACAGGAAGGAAGCAATCAGAGATTGCTCAATTGTATGCCCCCCCTTCCACTTTAATCCGACACTGCCCCGCCATTGTTCTGTTCTTTATTGGTTGATGGAGGCCTAATTTGGATAATTATAAAAATTCTGTTTCAGTCACTTTTTTGCCATGTCTCACATAATACATATTCCAAATATCAAGCAACAGGTGATAATACGATGCTTCGATGCAAGATGGTCGCCAGGGCTTTCGCCAAATTCGAAAATGTGACCTGGTTATGAGACCTACATTCCTTGGGAGTATATTGTGGTGAAATTATGAAGCGATCAGTGAATTTTGTACCCAATTCACTGTTTTTGGGGCAATTTCATACTTCAGGACCTATGTTGTCTGCTTTGGAATGTAGAATAACATATAATATAGCCATTTTCCTGGTTCAAATCAGTTATGGACTGAGATCCAGCTTGGACAAATAAATATGTCCCATTCACTTAGGTTTAAACAAAGGGCCATAACTCTTGAAAATATAACCGAAAACAGAGAAACTTCACGCTACACACCTATGGGTCACTGACCACATATCATGCGTATTTCATACTTGTTCATACAATATTAACCAAGATCCAGCCCTGCAAATCCCAATTCACAAAGATTTGAAGAAAAAAGGGCCATAACTCTTGAAAATATAGGCGAAATGTGGAGAAACTTCACGCTGCACAACTACAGGGCACTGATCACATATCCTGCAAATTTCATAATTGTTCATACAATATTCACCGAGATCCAGCCCGGACAATTTCCAATTCACAAAGATTTGAAGAAAAAAGGGCCATAACTCTTGAAAATATATGTGAAATGCGGAGAAACTTCACGCTGCACAACTACAGGGCACTGATCACATATCCTGCAAATTTCATAATTGTTCATACAATATTCACCGAGATCCAGCCCGGACAAGTTCCAATTCACAAAGATTTGAAGAAAAAAGGGCCATAACTCTTGAAAATATATGCGAAACGCGGAGAAAATTCACGCTGCACAACTACAGGGCACTGACCACACATCCTGCAAATTTCATAATTGTCCATACAATATTAACCGAGATCCAGCCCGGACAAGTCCCAATTCACGGAGAATTCAGGAACAAAGGGCCATAACTCTTGAAAATATAAGTGAAACGTGGAGAAACTTTACGCTGCACAACTGTGGGTCATTGACCACATATCATGCAAATTTCATACTTGTCCATACAATATTAACCAAGATCCAGCCCGGACAAGTCCCATTCACAGAGATTTCAGAAAAAGGGCCATAACTCTTGAAAATTATACCGGAACTCGGAAAAAACTCCACGCTGCACAACTACGAGCCACTGGCCACATTCCATGCAAGTTTCGATCCTGTCCATCAAATATTAACCGAGATATTGCCCGGACAAGAAATTCAGACGGACAGACGGACGGACAAAGCGATCGCAATATGCCCCCCCTCTAGTTAGAGGGGGGGCATAATTAGAGAGTGCCTACAGTGGATCAGCGTAGCCAGTACATCACTTCGAGATAACAAGAACCTGCATTGAACAAAGGCTTCGTCAGCTGGAGGTTATTTGGTGCGAATGACCCTGTCGGAGCCCAAACATATGTTACTTCCATATGTTGCAGGCCCTTTAAAGTATAAGAATAGGAAACAAGCCCTCTAAAGAAATCCTGGTGTAGAAATCCTGGTGTAGAAATCCTGGTGTAGAAATCCTGGTGTAGAAATCCTGGCAATGCTGTATAGAATCTGCTCAATCTGCTTTTTATGTACTATAAATATAAGAGCTGCCTGTAAGAATCCTTCCTCATCTATAAGATGGTTGCTTGTTTTTTGTTTTTGTCTTGCAGAAAAGCTTCTCAAAAGCTCGGTATTTCAGGTCTAATATTACATGTATATTCGTGTGGGAGATGACTGTAATGCTATGATGATGAATCTCCAGCTGGTTGTTCCCGTGATAATCTTGATAACTCCTCTTTTATTTCTGCTACCAAATCACCTCGCTGTATTTCTTTCTGTAAAAGAATAAAGATGAAGTTAGATCATAGCTAAGTAGAATTTATGTGCATAAATTGAGCATTTGCAATGAAACTGGAAAACAGCTGTAAAAAATCTGAAAACAGCTGAAAATACCCCCCCCCCACACACACAGACACACTATTGTCGTTTTTAAACTTCAGACCAAGGTCAGAGGGTCTTAGAAATGAAAGTTGAATGTAAACAAAACTGAAATCAGAATAAAATCTAAAATTTCTCATCTCTGATGAAATCGTGCCCCAATTCCACTGTAAGCACTATTGAACGTGGAGTCCATGCATAAATACAAGTTCTGTGACAAAAAAAAAAAAAATAGCCCAATAGACCCAATACACCTCAGCTATCAGTTACTGTCTCCACTCAGAAAACATGCATTGCATAAGATGTATTTTTAGAACTTAGACAACTAAGTTAACAAAAATGTGATCTATTAGGGTTGACTAGTTACAAAGGATGTTGAGCCAGGTCAGCTTTTGCCAAGGCCTCAATTGATGGGAAACGTTTGCGCGGAGTTTCTGGAACACCATGACCGAATTCCTAGCTCTAAATAAATATACTCTTCTATATAGCTCTGCATACTACAATAAAGCAATTTGATCTTGGAAAAATTTATCAAGGTCAGTCATCCTCAACCGGTTTATGGTCTATTCTTGTTTAATTGCATGTGGAACATGAAATCGCAGATCTTACAATTAACATATTGAATTTGACCACCACAAATAGGTCCAGGTCAGTCATATTCAATAGACTTCAGGTCCATCATCAGTTGCTTATGAGGTATAAATTTGGACAATGTAGATAAAATCCTTCATGAAATATTGTACCGCATGGAATCTGGCCTGGACATATTAGGTTAGGGTCATTCAGTCTAGCTATAATTCTTCATGTTTAGCATAATAATAGGTATATGACATTGAAAAATAAGTCATGGTCTGTCAACTGGGATTGGCTTCCTAGTCAATCACCTTCAAAAAAATACTGCAAACATAGAATTTGACCTTGATAAAATGGGTCAAGGTTGGTCATTTTCAACAGGTTTCTGACCCATCAGCTGTTCCATATGTGGTATGACTTTAAAACACCCAACTATAAAGCTTCTCAAGATATCGTGTTCACAAGTAAGATGGATGGGTAGACCGACAGACAACAATACCCTTCAGGCAAGTGCCCGATCGAGGGGTAATAATGAACCCCATTATACAGCATAAGCAGAGAATTGACCAGCAAACTGACCTCTGCTCTAGTTACTGTATTCCTCATCTTCACAATACCAGCATCCAGTTCAGATTGTCCTATCATTATACACAATGGTATACCAGTCGTCTCACAGTGCTGGAACTGGTCTAGGAGTTTAGGGTTCTTCTTATAGGACTGTTCCGTCTGAAATATACACAAACACTTAACATAAAGGGTCTACAATTCCAACTGGAAGTGGTACATCAGGCAGTTTATGTTTTATGAGTGATTTGCAAATGTAATGGTCTCATTCACAATAAGTTTATGCTTGCACACTGCATGGCTTAGATGGCAAAATCTCCATGTCACAAATCATCATGTCACAACTGAAGTTGGAAAAGTGAAGTTTGCCATACAGGTTACATGTATCATGAGCTCAACTATTACCAAATAATAAATAATTCATTGACTTAGGTTTCAAATTTTTACACATTAAGAAAACACCTGAACTGTGAGAAGCGTGGAGAACCTTTCAGTCTTGGAGATAATTGAATAGGGGTTTGGTTATTAGGAACACACAGCCTCGGATTACATCTGTCTGACTGTCTCCCATTATATCACATTCTAACATGCTCCGCCTTATAACCGTGCGCTGATTGGTCCAGACCTCGAAACATACGGAGATTATCACACGATAATCTTCATTTGTTTGTTGTGATCTGTTTCATTCACGTGCCGAACTGGTGACGTCTCATTCTTGTGACGCAGTGCTACAAAGCTGAGCAACGATTGGTTCATTCACTGCGCAGTGGGCGGAGTTCACACAGCTGCAGCTCGTGAACGGACAGCACGCGCGAGCATGGCCTGCAAATCAGTCACGAAAATCTTGCATCAAAACGGGATAAATTTGCAGAAAATTTGGCATTCCGCTTATGAAATGAGGAAATAGTTATCATTGTGCATGTTAGAATGGAGTTAATGACCTTCTTAGTGAATATTATGGTGTAATAATTTTTCGATGTTTAGTTTTAGACCTCATCAAACCATAATATTCACTAAGGCGGTCATTAACTCCTAATCTCATCATGACACAGCTTCCAGTATAGCTATACTTAGTTGTACAAGTTTCATCTTACAATGAAACCTGTGAATACTGACTCGGGGTAAACTGAACAACCTCTAAATACTGACACTATCCATGGTACCAATACTGACTCGGGGTAAACTGAACAACCTCTAAATACTGACATTATCCATGGTACCAATACTGACTCGGGGTAAACTGAACAACCTCTAAATACTGACATTATCCATGGTACCAATACTGACTCGGGGTAAACTAAACAACCTCTAAATACTGACACTATCCATGGTACCAATACTGACTCGGGGTAAACTGAACAACCTCTAAATACTGACACTATCCATGGTACCAATACTGACTCGGGGTAAACTGAACAACCTCTAAATACTGACATTATCCATGGTACCAATACTGACTCGGGGTAAACTGAACAACCTCTAAATACTGACACTATCCATGGTGCCAATACTGACTCAGGGTAAACTGAACAACCTCTAAATACTGACATTATCCATGGTACCAATACTTTAATGTAAAGTATTTTGAACCTTGATAAACGAGAACAATGCCAAAACCGACTAAAAAATCTGGTACCGGTACCAAACATGGTCCATATACACAGGTTTCAGGGTAGAACAGAGGGACCCTATTGTTTGACTCGCCTATAATTCTTTTTATATTTTGTCCTCCAATTCCACACGGGCAAAAAGTATACTTTAACTGACATTGTGAGAATACAAGTGGATAGGCTCTTACTCTGACTACATGCATGTGTGATGTAAGATTGGTGTGCTTTAGGCATAGTTATCCTTGAGAATGCATATTAAGCGAACAACAATACACAAAAAATAGTTTTTCACTTTAAGAGTACAGACTTGCAGGCATAGCGATGCATGTAAAAGAACAGCGATGCTGTCATTTAATCCAATAATATGGAAAGGTATATCCTACCTTAATATTGGCATCCCATAATTCTGTGCATAACTTCAGTCTCTCTTCCACCAGGCCTTTGTGAGCTGATACTATGAAAACTTCTGTCTCCGTCGTTCTGACTTTGGAATTATCGGCCTGTAAGAATGCAAGAACACAGATGATTATCACTATGTACACAATATACATTACATATATATATAGTATTGATATACTTGTTCAACTGGTTAAACATATATTGTGACAGCAACATCAATGGTGGACAGACATTATAGTTTGACTTTAGAATATTGGTCATGGTCAGTAAGTGAGTGAGTGAATAGAATTTAACGTCGCTTTCAACAATATTTCAGCTATATCACGACAAACCAACTAAGCACCACCCAGCCCAGTTGTGTTCCTGCTACTTCATGGTCAGTAAACTTAAATAGGGTTGGGATCAGCAAAATTGCATCCATGGTGTACATGTAGATAGCTCTAAAGCCTCAAGACTCGCTAGCGGATCGGTAGATACACTGGCTTGGTTAGTTATCCATAGAAGTTCTAGATATAAATAGCACAAGAGCTTTTCTATGAATCGAACCAATCAGTAAGCGCGCTAAGCCAACTCATTACGCCAATCCGCTGCGAGGTTTGAGAAGTGAATTTCATTGCTGGTCAAACTACTTTGATGTCAAGACTGAAATCAACATTGAGAGTCAAAAGCATAAATCGCAGACTTGAGATACCAACATGCCAATTCAAAACAACTGCTGGAGATGAACTGTATGAGATTGTATAACAGAGGCAATCACTCAAGAACTCGAGTCACCAAAAATGTCCAGGTAAACCCACTCCCGAGGATTTAGGATTTACCTGGAGTGGACTTGTGAATATGCAAGAGATACTGTGATAACAGCATTACGTGGAAAATAGGTCAAGCTCATGTTCAATAAAGTCTGGTCAAAGAGCAGAACCAGATCTGTAGAATTATCAGAATGATGTACTAACAACAGTGAATTGACAGTTACGGTAATTCCCCTAATAATTCAATCACAGGAAGTTCCCTTTTCAACTCTGTTATTCAAACACAGAGAAAAACTAACTATCCCATTCTTCTTTCAAATTCAAGAAAAGCCATATAATGACAAAATGTGACACTTTTTAGCTGTTCTCATAAAGAATATTTTCAGATGTACGCCATTTTTGTTGCACTTCCGGTGATCACATTATTAGGGGAATTACCATAACATATTATTGGACCATGAGAAAATAGGTTAAGGTCAGTCATCTCAAAGATCTGGTCAATATGCAGACATATCTGTGGTACACATTCAAAAAAGGCTAGCTATAATCCTTAAAGAGATATTCCAATAGCATCCTATCTATTTTAATGTGTAATTTGATCTAAAAAAAAAAATAGGTTTGTCATCTTCAATAGGGTTCTGGTTAATCAGCAACTGCAACTTTTGTATGAATTTGGAGACTGGCTACAATCCTTCAAGAGAAATTGTGTAACATCGATGATGGACATACAGACGAATGAGGGCCAAACTGACCTCATACTTGTAAGGGAGTAGGGTAGTGAGCGGTTGGGATAGATACATACCAGTGCTCTGGCCTCCATTATTGAGAAGGGTAGTGAGCGGTTGGGATAGGTACATACCAGTGCCCTGGCCTCCATTATTGAGAAGGGTAGTGAGTGGTTGGGATAGGTACATACCAGTGCCCTGGCCTCCATTATTGAGAAGGGTAGTGAGCGGTTGGGATAGGTACATACCAGTGCCCTGGCCTCCATTATTGAGAAGGGTAGTGAGCGGTTGGGATAGGTACATACCAGTGCCCTGGCCTCCATTATTGTGAAGGGTAGTGAGCGGTTGGGATAGGTACATACCAGTGCCCTGGCCTCCATCATTGAGAAGGGTAGTGAGCGGTTGGGATAGGTACATACCAGTGCCCTGGCCTCCATTATTGAGAAGGGTAGTGAGCGGTTGGGATAGGTACATACCAGTGCCCTGGCCTCCATTATTGAGAAGGGTAGTGAGCGGTTGGGATAGGTACATACCAGTGCCCTGGCCTCCATTATTGAGAAGGGTAGTGAGCGGTTGGGATAGGTACATACCAGTGCCCTGGCCTCCATTATTGAGAAGGGTAGTGAGCGGTTGGGATAGGTACATACCAGTGCCCTGGCCTCCATTATTGAGAAGGGTAGTGAGCGATTGGGATAGGTACATACCAGTGCCCTGGCCTCCATTATTGAGAAGAGTCTCTCTATGCCTATACTGATGCCCACACATGGAACCTTCTTGCCCTTGGGGTCAAACATGCCTACGAGACCGTCGTACCTCCCCCCTCCTGCCACACTGCCCACACTGACTCCTTCCTCTGAACTGCCCGCAGTGTAAGCATAACCTACAATGACACAATAATGTCAATCACTCTTACAATATAACCTCATGAGAAATGAATAAATATCACATTTGTTCAACTTCTAACACATGATTTTTCACAATACCCTGTTATCTGTTTTTCTCACAACACTTGGGGCTGAAATTTTAGTTGAATTGTGGGATAATCTCGGACCAAACCTCCATTATGCTACCTGAGGAAAATCATATTTTTCCCAGTATGGCAACATTGGGAGTGAAAATGTCAAAAAGCCCCAGCCCCTGTGGGAGAAACCCTCAAAAGCTCCTGTGTTATACAGAGACCTTTTTCAGTATGATCTCAGCTCAGCCTATAACATGTTTAAAGGCCTTCTTAATACTGATCACAATGAAACTATACCAAAATATGTATAAACTTACTTTTTAAAATTGCTTCATATATAACACCAGTGTAATAGTCTAGACCCCGAGCTAAACTCAAGTCAAAGGAAACCTGGAAAATAAGAAATCATCCAACACAATGTCATAAAAGTTGACATAAATTTAACAAAAATCGTTGAATGAAATTATAAGAAATATTATAAAGAAATAAAATTGCACACTACATTGGACCTCTGACCTTATATATCTGACCCACATTGGAGTGAGTGAGTGAGTGAATAGGGTTTAACGTCGCTTTCAACATTTTTCCAGCTATATCACGACGGGGAAGGGAAGGGAGGGGAGGGGGAGGGGAAGGGGAACCTACTTGTAACAGAGCAGATCTAATGCTGCCATTTTATAGTGCTGCCCCACTGAAATATCATACCGTAGGCAGACATGACACCTCACTCAGTCACATTATACTGACACCGAGCGAACCAGTCCTTGTTCTATCCTCTTAATGCTGAGCGTAAGCGAGGAAGCAACAAGTTCCATTTTTCAAGTCTTAGGTATGACCCGGCCTGGGATCGAACCCAGAACCCTGACCCACATTGGTTGACCTATGACCTTATATATCTGACCCACATTGGTTGACCTCTGACCTTATACATCTGACCCACATTGGTTGACCTATGACCTAGACATCTGACCCACACTGGTTGACATGACGTTATACATCTGACCCACATTGGTTGACCTATAACCTTATACATCTGACCCACATTGGTTGACCTATGACCTTATACATCTGACCCACATTGGTTGACCTCTTCATCACTGAGCCTTGAAATTTGTTCTTGAGGACTTAACAGGATCATACAATGCTCTTCTCACCAAGGCAGATAATTGTCCTCTGCATTTGCAGAGAGTTAAGCTGATCGCCCAGAAAACGTTCAAGATACTTCATAAAACAAACCCTGAATATTTACATGATTTAATCAAGGTGAAAAATACTCAGTATGATTTTAGAAATAATCTTTAGGTATAGTGCCCAAGACAAGAACTACGAAACATGGACTTCAAAGTTTCAGATATCAGGCTTCTAAAATTTGGAATGATTTGCCTGACAATGCCCGAACAGTAACTTCATTTAGTCATTTTAAAAGTATTCTAAACATTTGTTGTGGAAATAAATGTAGGTGTGCAATGTGCCAAAAGTGAAGTCTGGCCTCGAAGATTACCGAGATATTTCTAAAAGCTCAACTTATACGTCATAATCTGCAATCTTACCTAATTTGTATATAATTAATATATTTAATATTTAACATCATTGGGCAATGTAACTATCGGTAATGGCATACATAAATTGTAAATGAGTTTTAAGCACAATGTCAATTTTGTTGTCTGTATGATATTCGCGAGTGTTTTTTATTGCATGTTGTTTTGTTTAAGTCGATATAAAAAGCTCAATAGAGCTTATGTTGTATATTTTGCAAACAAACCAACGTTAAATAAAGCTTATCTTATCTGACCTTATCTTGTACTCCAAAGAGTTGACAGTATCTGAGGAGTAACTTCATATCTTCCAAGGCTTCCACAGCTGACTTCTGCTTACATAACTCTTCATCCTTCATTAACTCATCAACCAGCTCAGAACCACCTGTCGAGAAAATGGACAAAACACAAATAACCTAATAATATCCAGTTATTTTAAGGATATCAATTTCTTGGTAAAGCAGAGTTACAAGTGATGATGAGTGATCTCTGAGAGAGCTGGGACCCACCAGTCCAAGTAGGCTGATCGCACCAATCTGTTTGCATTAGTAAATGAAAGCATTCCACAGCAATTGCTCACCTCAACTCACACACACCAGGAGTCTGGACATCCACTTTTCCAATGTCATATAAAGGATTCCCTGAGTAGTTCGCCAAAAAGACATTCCTAAATTTGTGTATGCTGCATACATGTAGATAAGGTATTCCTAAATTTTTGTATGCTGCAAATATGGTTTGGTGCAGTGAAGTGAATATGTTGGTGTACTACAGGTCATCTTGGTATTGTCATTCCTCATGTTCATAGAGTTTTTTAAAGCTTCAGTAAACCCTACCATGTGGTTCCTTTTTTCTCTCTCTCGCTCTCTCTCTGCTGCATTTTGAACCCTTTTGTGACTACTAATATTGGTGAATTGAGAACCCGAGAGACCATAGGTTACGATAATGTGGATTGGGGATGTGTGAATGCAATTTTCTGGTCTGTTTTCCAATATTGTTCAAATGTGCTTTTTTGAGTAGTCCAAAATCGTGCTTCATGAATCTGATGTTCTACAATCAGAGGCATGTGACTGACCCCTTATCTCTGACAAAAACTACAGATTCACTTCCTGGTCTTTAACATGTTCAGATAAATATACAGAAATAATTGATGCTTTATATTACTGAAATTAAACAACTTTTCTGTATCTTTTCTGATACCAGTACAGTAGTTGTTCAATTGAGTTCCCGTATTTCCTTAGAATTTACAGGGTTCATATGCCTCCTGGAAAGTCCTTAAAACTGCTGGAACTGAATTGCTCATCTTAACATGCAGCTTCGCAACAAGATTGAGCCCTTTAGGGTGGCACATCATTTGAGGCTGCACATCACTGGCAATGCATATCATTTAAAATAACAATACATTTATTAAGAAATATGATTTCTATGTCAGTGATGTTGAGGTTGGATTGAAGGAGGAACTATATTATAAAACTTCAAATAAAGATTACATTTTTTTTCCGAAAGTAAGCTTACACATCTCATTGCATAGATCTGATGAATACATGGACATGTATAGTTACGAACAATAGGTGTGCAATTTGGAGCACCAAGTGTAACTTTGTGTGATGATATGTGAATAAACAAAGCTAATAACAATACAATAGTTGGAGTAAAGCTATCATTTCCAGTATGCAATGGCACCAGCACTGTGGTAAACCCTCACATTTGTATGCAAATGAAAGAATACAATGACAACTCTGTCCAATCATACTGTAATGCTCCATAATAATGTGCACTGGTAAAGACGGAGACATCACAAACTGATTCAAACTCAGTTTTAATTAATATAGTAAGTTAAATGTGTAGACACAGATATGGTTGTGCAAAAGCTTTAGGGTCAACCAAAATTTAAGGAAATGGCATCCTTCATTTAAGGCGACACCAAATTAAAAACTAACAGGGGTTCGGTACTGTGGGATTCCCCCGCCGGTTATTTTGATATTGTACTTCTGAAATAAAATAATGTCACCAAACTATTGGTAAATACTATAAAGGAATATACTGTAGGTGATTTGGTATGTATGCCTGTATATACATGTACAATGTACACTGCATCTCATACCTAATAATAGGTTAGTATCACATATAAGAGATATAAAATTAGAAATTGAAATATGAGGGTATGGAGTCGGGCAATGCATTGATTAAGTGTAGCATGATGTAAGCTCCAGGAAAATATGAGGATATGGGATCGGGCGAAGCTTACTTTAGGAGATGGATGGTGGGGCGCAGTGCCCCGAGGGTGGGTACATGCTTCCATGGGTAGCGCATGGGTTGAATAAGTGTAGGATCATGGAAGCTGCGGGAAAATATGATGGTATGGGGTCAGACGAAGCTTCTGTTTAGAAGATATAGGGTGGGGTTCGGTGCCCCAGGTGTGGGGACATGCTCCCGGTGGTAGTGGATGGGTTGAGTAAGTGTACTGGATGATCTGAGCTCCCAAACTATAGAGGGTATGGGGTCGGGCAAAGCTTAGTTTAGGAGATATAGGGTGGGGCTCGGTGCCCCAGAGATGGGGACATGCTCCCCCAGGCTAGTGGATCGGTTCACTAAGTGTAGCCAGATGTAAGCATTTGGAATAGATGAGAGTTCGGGGGGTCAGGCTGGCCTTAGTTTAGGAGACATAGGTGAGGCCGAGGAGCTGTGGACAGGAATTTTCTAAATCCAAAACTTTAACATTTACTTGGTCCTGGGGTCCCAGGGGTGGGGGGCCATGCTCCCCGAGGGTAGTGGATGGGTTCAATATGTGTAGCCCGATGTAAGCATCTGGAATATGAGGGTTCGGCGGTTAGGCAAGCCTTAGGATCAAACTTTAACATTTACATGGTCCTGAGGAAAAATTTTCTAAGTCCAAAACTTTAACATTTACTTGGTCCTGCAGATAGACAGAAAGACAGATAGAAAGACGGACATCATTGTGGCACCTATATCGAGCTTTCCGCAGCTAAAGCTACAGGCTCGATAAAAATGAACTTAAACTCTTGGAAACTCCTGGAAGAGCCACACTTTCGTCTTCTGTGAGAACCAGCGATTTGATGCCATGCATTGCTGTGCCAAAATTTGTTCCTGAACTTCGTTAATTTGCTCATCTTTGTTGCGAGTTATTGTACTAAAAACTCCTGGAAAACTAACATTATTGACTGGGATAGTCCTGGAAAATTCCTGGAATTTTTTTCTGTTGTAAGTTTTTGAATCCTGCTTTACACTATGGCTGAAAGAACAATATTCCTACTTTGCAAATGGCTACAGATGGAGAGTTTTTATTTAAGTGTCTGCTTTCCATTATTAACTTAATGGAAGTTGTATTTGTGGGAATTCACTTTCGCAGGAGAAATCCGACCGCAAAAGACAGTGCCCTGCGAATTATACCAGGCATTTACAGTACATCTGGCAAGGAGACATTGTCTCAGTGGTCACAAATACATTTGAATCATACGACTGGCATGAATGTCTTTGTGACACTAATTCAGATTAACATGGTTAATCAAACAGGGTATGGCTTCTGTACCAGTATCTTCCACACTAATTCAGATTAGCATGGTTAATCAAACAGGGTATGGCTTCTGTACCAGTATATTCCACACTAATTCAGATTAACATGGTTAATCAAACAGGGTATGGCTTCTGTACCAGTATCTTCCACACTAATTCAGATTAGCATGGTTAATCAAACAGGGTATGGCTTCTGTACCAGTATATTCCACACTAATTCAGATTAACATGGTTAATCAAACAGGGTATGGCTTCTGTACCAGTATCTTCCACACTAATTCAGATTAGCATGGTTAATCAAACAGGGTATGGCTTCTGTACCAGTATATTCCACACTAATTCAGATTAACATGGTTAATCAAACAGGGTATGGCTTCTGTACCAGTATCTTCCACACTAATTCAGATTAGCATGGTTAATCAAACAGGGTATGGCTTCTGTACCAGTATATTCCACACTAATTCAGATTAACATGGTTAATCAAACAGGGTATGGCTTCTGTACCAGTATCTTCCACACTAATTCAGATTAGCATGGTTAATCAAACAGGGTATGGCTTCTGTACCAGTATATTCCACACTAATTCAGATTAACATGGTTAATCAAACAGGGTATGGCTTCTGTACCAGTATCTTCCACACTAATTCAGATTAGCATGGTTAATCAAACAGGGTATGGCTTCTGTACCAGTATATTCCACACTAATTCAGATTAACATGGTTAATCAAACAGGGTATGGCTTCTGTACCAGTATCTTCCACACTAATTCAGATTAACATGGTCAATCAAACAGGGTATGGCTTCTGTACCAGTATCTTCCACACTAATTCAGATTAACATGGTCAATCAAACAGGGTATGGCTTCTGTACCAGTATCTTCCACACTAATTCAGATTAACATGGTCAATCAAACAGGGTATGGCTTCTGTACCAGTATCTTCCACACTAATTCAGATTAACATGGTTAATCAAACAGGGTATGGCTTCTGTACCAGTATCTTCCACACTAATTCAGATTAACATGGTTAATCAAACAGGGTATGGCTTCTGTACCAGTATCTTCCACACTAATTCAGATTAACATGGTCAATCAAACAGGGTATGGCTTCTGTACCAGTATCTTCCACACTAATTCAGATTAACATGGTCAATCAAACAGGGTATGGCTTCTGTACCAGTATCTTCCACACTAATTCAGATTAAC
The DNA here is from genome assembly GCA_036873755.1 of Hanleya hanleyi. NCBI lineage: Eukaryota > Metazoa > Mollusca > Polyplacophora > Lepidopleurida > Hanleyidae > Hanleya > Hanleya hanleyi. The sequence continues at coordinate 20,583 of JAVTVY010043451.1, read as the reverse complement.
ATGGCCAATCAAACAGGGTATGGCTTCTGTACCAGTATCTTCCACACTAATTCAGATTAACATGGTTAATCAAACCGGGTATGGCTTCTGTACCAGTATCTTCCACACTAATTCAGATTAACATGGTTAATCAAACAGGGTATGGCTTCTGTACCAGTATCTTCCACACTAATTCAGATTAACATGGTTAATCCAACAGGGTATGGCTTCTGTACCAGTATCTTCCACACTAATTCAGATTAACATGGTTAATCCAACAGGGTATGGCTTCTGTACCAGTATCTTCCACACTAATTCAGATTAACATGGTTAATCCAACAGGGTATGGCTTCTGTACCAGTATCTTCCACACTAATTCAGATTAACATGGTCAATCAAACAGGGTATGGCTTCTGTACCAGTATCTTCCACACTAATTCAGATTAACATGGTTAATCAAACAGGGTATGGCTTCTGTATCAGTATCTTCCACACTAATTCAGATTAACATGGTTAATCAAACAGGGTATGGCTTCTGTACCAGCATGACCAGTATCTTCCACACAAATTCAGATTAGCATGGTTAATCAAACAGGGTATGGCTTCTGTACCAGTATCTTCCACACTAATTCAGATTAACATGGTTAATCAAACAGGGTATGACTTCTGTACCAGTATCTTTTATTTCGAAGGAATCTAATGACTGTTACTTACGATGTCACTTACCGTAATATTTAACATACTGTCCAATCCGATCAGCTACTTCTGGATCCAGGCCCTTCTCATCAACCATTTCAGCTTTTACATCCTCCCAAAATGTCTGTCACAAAATACAACACTCAAATGCCACACATGATACAATACAATATTGTATAATAAGTATGTTTCGTGCCGCTCCATATACAGAAATAGAGCTGTTTTGAATGAGATACAGCAATAGAAATCAGGGGTTTAACATTGACATAGAGGTGTTTGTTGCATTATCACTCAGTGCTGAAATGTCTGACACCGTCCAGAGGTTTCATGAGGTGTCAATCATACATCAGTGGTGAATGGCAATGCAAAATGTACCATGTAAGGAGGTGATTGTTGCTACACAAATGCCTGGGTTAGGCTATCAATTATGGAGTTGTAGATTAAAATACTGTAGAAATGTGGAGACCCAACAAATTTTGTTTTTTCTTCTTTTTTTTTCAACAAAATTTGCCAGATTTCCTTTAAAGGAAGTGAGAAGTTTTTGGAAAATGCCAGATTTTCACTGTTGCCAATAACAAGGTCATGGAGAAGTAGATGAAATCCTGGCCAATTTCCTGACCCTGTTTTTACCTTGTCCAGTTTATCTACTGCTGAGCAAATAGATCTGAACTTGTCATCTGGGACCCCACAAGCTGCAAACATACCATCCAATAACTTCCTATGGTTAACCTGCAGTGAAATGAGAAAGACAATTCCCAAGTGAGAAGGTTTCATTATTTGGATTATTGAAATATTGTTCATGTTACTCTGTACACAAAATGCCAAAGCAGAGATCTGCAAAATCTTTTTAGCGATAGGAAATGAGTATTCAAAGTTATGGATGTCTAAAATGGAGGACTGTAGACATCACTGTGATTGCAATGCACTTCAATAATATTCTTTGAAATAGTCAAAGAGTCAATAGTCAATAACAAACAGTGTGTACCTTCTTGGCCAGGTTTTAACACTTACTTTTATCACAAAATCTCCTAAATTCAAGGACTGAAGAATTTCCACCACAATTTTGACACATTCTGAGTCTGGTAACATTGCATCAAACTGGCCAGCTATGTCAAAGTCCTGTAAAACACAAGAATTGTCAACATACATGTATATACTGTTAACATTATCCTGTTACTCTTTATAAATGCTGTGTACCATTTCAGGAAATTAGACCAAAATTCAGGGAGCAGAATGAAGAGCTCTTGAACAGGAGTTTTGAAAAAATGAGATTCTCCAAAAAGTAAGTTTACAGCTCTCGGAGGAACTATAAGGAAACAATTAGGGACCGTATCCAACCATCGTTTGCTGTTGAGACATTTTAAACGATGGAAAAAAACGCTCAGCTACTACACCCATCGTTTGCACCATCATTTTTTTTGTGTAGCAAACGATCAAAAAAACCATCACCGGAGACTGCCGAAGGTGCCGCTGTCGTTCGGAAGAAAACACGTCGTTTGGAAGAAAACGATTGTCGGCTGACAAAAGACGATCGCACGTGTTAAGCTGCGCATAAATACACACTGGGTGAACAGGCCGTGCCTTAGCTCTCAACTGCGCACATGTGTAACAAAATATAGCGCTATCAGCGAATGTGAAAACGGGTTTAACACAGGGGAAATAAATTACACTTTAATCGCCTTCCGCGTTTGTTTTAAAGGTTTGATTACGGGAAGTCGCTGTTTGTGTGCAAAATTTTTCTATGAAAATGACAATCATCTAGTTGTGATAATGGAAGTGTCACGTACGCAAATAAAACTGAATGGTTTAATAACACCCTCCCCATGTATGCACGGTGTAAAAAAATTCTTTGAATAGGCCGGAAAAGGTAATCAACAGATAACTCTGCCGATATCTTACTGATCTGAATTCTGTTCAGTTACTATTTAACTTGGAGAAATACCCGTTTCAGAAATATTTAGGTTGATAAATATTTCCTTGTTATTCAGGGCGATACGGAAGTCAACCGTGGAAAAATGGTGTCGATTTGCCTGGAAATTTTCGCGATAATGCCGACACTAGGTTTTGATCACTTTCCTTGAAAACGCATGGATACAATAGAAATCTAAATAAATATTTTTCATCGCGAGTATTGTGGGACCATGTAACTATTATATGATTTTTGTATCTTCAGCGGTTTTCTTGTAATGTTTATCGGAAAACGTGTAACACGATTTGCGGGGAATTCCACGGAAATTCGCCCACTTCAGAGCACGTTTTAATACCTCACTGGCAAATCGTGTTACACTTTTCCCAATAAATATAACATGAAAAGAGCTGAAGAGACAGAAATGATATTTATATTTTCATGATCCTATAATACTCGAGATAAAAAATGTATTTAAATATTTTATTTTATGAATGCGTTTTCAAGGAAATTGATAAAAAAACCTAATGTCGGTATATCGCCGAAAATTCTCGGCAAATCGACTATGTTTTACGTTAAATAAACCAAAAAATGGAAAGGTTTCTTATGTTATTTGGCCTGTGTACTGTATTGCAGTCCATAGGGAAAATCATGTGTCATCAACACGCGCGTTTAGCTTTAATATTTATTCTACGTGTCTGTCTGAAAAAAAACCCCAGCTTGTGTACGGTCAAGGAGCACATCATTATTCAAATCGAGGATATAATCGTATTTATTACTGGAACATAATTAGACATCTACATGTATTCTGTTTGCCGTCTGTGGAAGTTGGAAATTAAATTTGTGTTTTTGTCTCACTATGATAGAGTTTACCGCATATTATCATCTTTGTAAATATAATAATTAGTTTGGGATAAAACACACCCCTCGGGGTTTTCATCCCGCCACTATTATATTTTGTTTACTAAACATTATTGTTATGCATGGTGAAATAAAATAAAATCAAATCAAATGGTAATCTAGGACTGACTTTTTTGAAAGCGCATTCCAAAATGCGCAAAGTCCGTATTCTGCAAAATACATAAGATTCGAATCGCACGTTCATAAAACGATATCATGGTTCCATAATATTTTGTTTATTAACGAATTACACCGTAACCGATTCTAAGATATAGTCAAGCAGCACACGTATAGCAAAAATCTGGAAAAGAAAACAACATTAATTTGTGTTCCGTTCTCATAATCCGTTTTTCACGGCCTCAAGCGACACGGTCGGTGTTGTTGTTTTTGCGTCTGTAAAGCGGGACTACTTTCGAGCCGATCGTTTGCCAGGAGACTTTCAATCGTTTGCTAGAAAACGTCTGCACCTTTGTTCGAGGTGTGAAAAGACGACCGGCACCCTTACCGTAGGTTGCCGGAGATTTTCGGGCGATCGTCTTTATCTGACTGACGTTTTTTAAAAAACGATCAACTCATACACCCATCGTTTGCATGGACGTTTTTTTTCATCGTTTAAAACGTCTAGCAAACGAACGTTGGATGGATACGATCCCTTAGCAATTAATACAAATAAGAAATTAATAAATGATGTTCCATAACAGTGTTTTTCACATGATTCTCTATGGAAAACACGGGTAAAATAATCCAAAAACAGAGATTCTTGACTGGTAATGTTAATCATATGTGTTCCAATTATCAGGCATGGCGGTAGCATTTTCTGATTGGAGGGGTGAGGGATTACTATCGCAGTACGTTAGGCGAGCGTCCAGGGACTGTCTATGGAAGTTCTGGAGTTCTAGACAGCTGGATACGTATTTTCGATGAATAAAATCGCAAATAATTACTCAAGTTATCGGTCATATTTTTGGTTGTTTCACGTGTTGTTATATGGAAGCATATTTCTGACTTCTGAGAAGTGTATTAAAGGAAAAAGTTGACTGCAGTTAAAAAGAATGTTTTAGAACTGGAATTTATACTAACCTGCTATTATAGTAACCTGCTATTGTACTAACCTGCCATTTTTATGAACTTCAATGCAGCTGTCCCTCCTTGACTTTTTTGTAACCTTCAGATGCACACCAATATGTTCTGGTGTATTCTGATAGTAGGATTACCACATTTGCCATTCCCTCTTGAAAACCATTTTTTCTGCTCAAATTATTGGAGGGGGGGGGGAGGGGTCACCTCATGTTCCGCTGTCCCTGAGGGTTGCTTTTTGACATCACTTGTAGGCATATTTAGAAGGCGCTGATCTCCCTGTAATACCAGGATACATCAGCATAGGCTGAGGCAAGTCCAACAGTCTCTGACTGGACAGTAGTACAGTCCTTGTCTTTGTCATGTCAGAGAATGCCCGAATGAGAATTACAAACAGGACAAATTGTCCAAATGAAAGCATGCTGCCAAGAACAGAACATTGGCCTACATATGGACAAATTGGTGGTCAGCTTTTTCTCTCTTTTCTTTTGGGGGGGACAGGGAGGCTACGTACTGGAAGAATGTTCTGAACCATACCCTGGTCATGGCTGGGTTATTCATGTGGATGCGAAATAATGTTACTCATCTTACACCTTACACACTGGAAAAATGCTCTAAATCTTCAATTTGTCATGGCTGGGATATCTCTGTGGTACACCATAGTGATGTGGTGTCAATTTATGGTAATGATCTTACATGTATATTAACACACTGGAAGATCTCTCTAAACTCTCCCCTTGGGACAGGTGGGTTATTTCTCAGACTCGGTGGTACTTCACGATGATGTGGTGCCAATTAATGTTACTGTTCTTATACTTACAATACACACTGGAAGAACTCTCTAAACTTTCCCCTTTGGACAGGTGGGTTATCTCTCAGACTTTGTGGTACTTCACGATGATGTGGTGCCAGTTAATGTTACTGGTCTTATACTTACACACTGGAAGATCTCTCTAAACTTTCCCCTTGAGACAGGTGGGTTATCTCTGTGGTACACCATGGTGATGTGGTGCCAATTAAATGTTACTTATTTTATAGTTACACATTAGGAGAACTTACACACTGGAATAACTCTCTAAACCTTCCCCTGGTCATGGCTGAGATTGTCTGTGGTACAATTTGATGTGATGCCAAGTAATGTTATTGAACTCATACTTACACACTGGAAGAACTCTCTAAACCTTCCCCTGGTCACGGCTGAGAATATCTCTGTGGTACAATTTGATGATTTGGTGCCAGTTAATGTTATTGAACTCATACTTACACACTGGAAGAACTCTCTAAACCTTCCCCTGGTCACGGCTGAGATTGTCTGTGGTACAATTTGATGATGTGATGCCAAGTAATGTTATTGAACTCATACTTACACACTGGAAGAACTCTCTAAACCTTCCCCTGGTCACGGCTGAGAATATCTCTGTGGTACACCATGGTGATGTGGTGCCAATTAAATGTTACTTATTTTATAGTTACACATTAGGAGAACTTACACACTGGAAGAACTCTCTAAACCTTCCCCTGGTCATGGCTGAGATTGTCTGTGGTACAATTTGATGATGTGATGCCAAGTAATGTTATTGAACTCATACTTACACACTGGAAGAACTCTCTAAACCTTCCCCTGGTCACGGCTGAGAATATCTCTGTGGTACACCATGGTGATGTGGTGCCAATTAAATGTTACTTATTTTATAGTTACACATTAGGAGAACTTACACACTGGAAGAACTCTCTAAACCTTCCCCTGGTCATGGCTGAGATTGTCTGTGGTACAATTTGATGATTTGATGCCAGTTAATGTTATTGAACTCATACTTACACACTGGAAGAACTCTCTAAACCTTCCCCTGGTCATGGCTGGGTTGTCTCTGCGGTACACCTTGGCGATGTGGTACCGCTTAATGTTATTGATTTTACTCATAGCTAAGTAACGAGCAAATGGTACCTGACATTTTGTTAAGGAGCAGTTGATACTTGTGTAGACTTCAGATATAGACTCACAGCTGCTATTAAAATAACCAGGTCACAAGGTATATGCACTCAAAATGCCCAATGAGTGATGGGTATGACTTTATTTTGTTTAAAATGCCTTCAAACAAGGCCGAAACAGCTATTTTTGGACAAATTTTTGAACAATTTTCCTTTTAAATACTCCATAAGTTGTTTCTTGGCCCTAACCAGATGAACATGTGGTGCAAACTTGGTAAGCTAGACATTACCATACATGTACAGTAACAAGAACAGAACTAAGGGAGCGAATAGGATTTCAACAATTTTTCAGCCATATCATATATATTGACAGTCAGATTATAATAATAATAAATAAATACTAATAGCTTTATTTAAAAGTGGATGGCATTTCACACAAAAGAATGTTGATTTTCAAATGGTCCTCTAGTGAATTAAAACATTAAAAACGATGCTTATGGATATATACAGATGAAAGGCATAAAAATATGTAATGCGCAAATAGGTATATCTAGATACATTGGACAGGGCATTAAAACATTTAAAACAATAATTATGAAAGAAATAAATATGTAAACAGGAATAACTAGACACATAGGACAGGACAGATTATCCTGACACCGAACCAACCAGTCCTTGATCTATCCTCTTCCTGCTGAGTACCAAGCGAAGAAGATACAAGCTCCATTTCATAAGACTTTGGTATGATTCTGTCTGAAATCAAACGCGGGACTTGCCATTTGAGTGCTCTACCACAAGGCCACTGCAGTGCAGTTAATAAGAACCGAATGACAGGTGGACATACATACATGACAATGCTCTGGTATATACATGTATGTAAGGATGCCCAATCTGACAGTGAAGGATACAGTCAGATCATAACGAAGTGAAAGGAGTTCTCCCCCTTGATCTGCCAGATCATAGATTAGTTTGGAATCTTCCCCATACTTTCCTGTCAGGGTTTCCTGAAACGATCAAAGATGAAATTGAAAATCATTAATTCAGAGTCAGGTACAAGTATTAACACTTTGGCAGATTCACTGAGATAATGCCGGAATATTATCTTAGATGCCATAAGCACCATGGTGAATACCATATAGAGATCATACATACACTATATATTGAGTATGGCGTATGACGTTGGGCAAATCGGTACTCGTCAGAACACCGAAGTTAAGTAACGTTGAGTCCGGTCATTACTTGGAAGTGTGACCGGGTGCTGTACTGGCTGGGCTGATCAGTGTCCAGGATAATAGCAGGGGTTGAAGTGTTCACCAAATACTTACAGGACATTTGTCAAGAATTGTCCGGCACATAATTAAAATACAGGACAATGCAAATTTTCTACTGGATATGTCTCACAAATAGATAGAAATTCCGACCCCTGAATAGGAACTGTGGGCACTCTTGTGTCCTGGCACATATGTAGGCACCGTCGTGATATGACTGAAACAGTTGAAAACGACGTTAAATCCTACTTACTCATCCACCCCCATATATATACCATACACACCATATGTATACCATACCACACATACATACCATGCTTGTATCCAAGGTGTCCATGGTCTTGAAAATTGGTTATGGTAATTTTGGCTCACGTAACCTATTGTTCGGTTACGATGTTAACTGTTTACGTAACAAATTGGTTTCGCAAAATGGTTACATAATTATAATAGTGTGCTGTCAACTAATACTGTACAACTCAATCGTAGTGGCTGTGCACAGTGAAAAAATGTAAGTGTAATTAAAGATGGGTTTAAAATGCCTTTGTTTTGTGTTTGTTTCTTCATCCGTTTCAGATCCCATTTTTTTTACAACGCATATTGACCAAGATTGCAGTCAGAGTGATACATGACTGTCCACAGCATGTGGTCGGTGACTGAACAGACAAATGGTTAACAAACGGGAATGGGATTGCACATGTAAATCACTTTCACGATTCATGATTGGCTATTGTGACTCCAGCTGTATAATTCATTCACCATTTCCTTGTGTTTCCATTAAAATCTCAATTGATAAGTTTGTACTACCAGAAGTCGAACACGCCACCAGGAAATTTAGAGATGCTCCGATGGCGTGAGTGACAATGAGCAGCAACTAGCAAGTTATATCTAGTTGAAGTTCTGTTAGAAGAATTCACAATGAACACTCCTTAAAAATTTCATCAGGTTACAGTAAAAATAATACATCTGTCTCTTTCACAGATGTAGCTATCAACATCTCCATGTAAGCTATCGGAATCCGCAAGATTTTAAATTGAATCTACATACCTTCAGTTCAAACACTGGAGTGTCAATGGTCTCTGCTCCATGACGCTTAAAACACTCGACTATGGTAGCAAACACACCCCCTCTAATAGCCATCTGCTGGGGACTGTAGTCTCGAGTGCCCTGACAATGGATATGTGACAAATGATTTATGTGAAATAGCGGAAGGACTAACTGTCTGGGTGATGGGTAATATGAGGTATATATGTAATATTATATAATTAATCCAAAGATGAAGGTATTCGATTCAATCGTGTGGTTGTACAGTATCCATCCTGTATTGGATGGCAGCAGCTGTACTGGACTGTTGTTGAAATCTGTATAGACAGTTTGAAGAAATTGTCTTGTCCAACATGAATTTTCAACCCAAATTGTGGATGAGTACAATTAAAATCATTATTATATTTATTAGAGTGTCTCCCTATATAAATTGTAATGAGATAAACCTGCATATTCCCCGGTCACCAGGGTGTATATTGCCCACTGAAACTGCATATTCCACTCAAAACAAGTCAATATTTTCATACTATTGAACTCCACATTATATAATAGCCTCATATTTATATAAGCAGTTATCTCTATGAATAAAAGTGTCTCAATCACATCAACATGATCATGCAGGAAGGAAAGTTTAATTGCTGGTGATTGTTCACTGACCGACATTCCTTCATCGAGTCTGCCACAATTAACCCACCTTTAATTGCTGGTGATTGTTCACTGACCGACATTCCTTCATCGAGTCTGCCACAATTAACCCACCTTTAATTGCTGGTGATTGTTCACTGACCGACATTCCTTCATCGAGTCTGCCACAATTAACCCACCTTTAATTGCTGGTGATTGTTCACTGACCGACATTCCTTCATCGAGTCTGCCACAATTAAATAACCCACCTTTAATTGCTGGTGATTGTTCACTGACCGACATTCCTTCATAGAGTCTGCCACAATTAACCCACCTTTAATTGCTGGTGATTGTTCACTGACCGACATTCCTTCATCGAGTCTGCCACAATTAACCCACCTTTAATTGCTGGTGATTGTTCACTGACCGACATTCCTTCATCGAGTCTGCCACAATTAACCCACCTTTAATTGCTGGCGATTGTTCACCGACCGACATTCCTTCATCGAGTCTGCCACAATTAACCCACCTTTAATTGCTGGCGATTGTTCACCGACCGACATTCCTTCATCGAGTCTGCCACAATTAACCCACCTTTAATTGCTGGTGATTGTTCACCGACCGACATTCCTTCATCGAGTCTGCCACAATTAACCCACCTTTAATTGCTGGTGATTGTTCACTGACCGACATTCCTTCATCGAGTCTGCCACAATTAACCCACCTTTAATTGCTGGTGATTGTTCACTGACCGACATTCCTTCATCGAGTCTGCCACAATTAACCCACCTTTAATTGCTGGTGATTGTTCACTGACCGACATTCCTTCATCGAGTCTGCCACAATTAACCCATCTTTAATTGCTGGTGATTGTTCACTGACCGACATTCCTTCATCGAGTCTGCCACAATTAACCCACCTTTAATTGCTGGTGATTGTTCACTGACCGACATTCCTTCATCGAGTCTGCCACAACCCACCTGATTAAGTTGCCAATTAGGAATAGCCCTTGAAGCGATCATGTGACTTACCTTGGGAGTTTTGAGAATAAATTTCTTCGGCCCATCATCACCAAGTTGAGCCTTGAGTTCTAAGAGTTTGGCGACCTCCTCCGAAATCTACAAAATACAGGCCTGGTACATGAATCACTGATTATTCACAAAATTGCTGCTGAAACTAGACAGCTAGATATCAATGGAATTTCAATTGAAAATAAATTATGACGTTCCTGGTTCTGGATATTTCACATGTTTGTTTTCTAAGAGTAAAAATAAAACTGCTGATAGTGATGAACTGGCCTTTACTTCAATAGCAGGCCATTCACTCAAAGAGATGAGATGTTTATTTAAAATATATATTCTGCAATACAAAACAAACTTGAAAGATGTCAAAACTGACCTGATCATAAGTTGATGACGAACATCGTGTCCAGTGTTGGAGATATTGTTTGGCATGGCGGCGACACAACGATGTCACAACATACATCAGAGTTGTCATGGTAACAAACAGCACAGCAGGTGAATGAAGTAATCATATGTAATGATCAGGCAGGAGGAGGCAACATGGAATTGGAAAGGAAAGAAAAGTTTCCTTCAGCAAGTCTGTGAGGATAAAGTGACAAAAATACGAAAAATAGGACCTAGCTAAAAAAGTTTGTACAGGACAGTGTATGAAATGGATATTGAAGCATACAGGGAATAGCAATACTACTTTAACTTGTACTCAATGTGAGCAGAAACCTGGATACATGCACATATATGTTGTATGTATTGATGCTTCCAACAAAATCATAAAACATCAGGAAATGTAAAATTGTGATAATATCACATGATGAGCAAAGCAATCACTGCTGTCTACAATATACAAAAATTTGATGGATTTAGATTAACAAAATGTATGGTCAGTCAACAATGGAAGTGACAAATGTTGTCAAACATCCCAAATTAAATAGTCTGTAAGCTAATATCCAAGGGAGTCACTAGAGTGGGCGGAGTCGTTAGGTGTGAACTACCCCCCTCAGCACCAGGCTTTTGGCTAGGATTTGAAAACAGAGTGCGTGAATTTCACATTTTCCCACTTTTTCATGACAACAGGGTTTCTCAATCCTATCTCTTCCACAAGGGCGTCGGAAGTGGTACGGCAGGTACGGCCATACCACTTTTGAACACAAAAAATACTAGAAGAAAGAAAGAAGAAAACACACAAAAAAAAAAAAAAATAGAACTACAAGCACTTTTGATAGCTTCCAAGTTGAATGAGGTACATAGCACCATTGGATTCGTTAGCGGCTCTTGGAAGAATTTCGATCGTGCATGGGAAGTAATATGTACGTTCATATGCATGATGCTGGTTGATGTCCACGTTATTTTATCAACGAAACATTAAATTAATTTTCTTGATACGAATTCCATTGTTCGCTTGTCCAATATGTCATAGGCCTACACGCTAGGTTGTTTCTGGCTCCATGCTGCCTTTACCCGATCTTGTATTTCGGACAAGGTACTGCCTAACGAGCTATGGTTAAAACAGGAGCTCAATAGTGCCTTACTCTTTTCATGTTGCATCACCTGAACTTTTTACACTGTTCTGATGTATATCCTATCGGGATCAAAACACTGCTCAGATGCTCTGTAAGCGTCATTTGGTGACATTTTTATTTTGTTTTTTTCTTCATAAAAGCGCTAACGCTGCAAGTGGGTACCACCCTCTCAGACTCTCCCCCTGGTTGGTCGCTTCGCTCCTTCGCGAATTGGTCCTTCACTCTCTCGCAGGCCCGGTGGAGTGTTGGAAATGGGAAGGGGGCGAGGGGTCTAGTGGAGGCTTTAGCTTCCCCCACCCATAATTACTTCATTCTCCAAGTAATTTCTTGCAAGTAACTGTGATGACGGACGGGGTAGGGGGATTTTCTCACTTTTTTTTTTCTTTTTGCGTTCGTTGTCTATGCAATAATTTACTGTTAGCACTGTCATGGCCCGCTATAAAACTTTACGAGGGCCAGTTTTATTATTGCAGAAGTATAGCTAGCTAAATCATGAATGTATATGGCGTTACTTCTGCAATGAATTTATCAAAACCCCATTGCCCATAAGAATTATATCGGTTACGTCTACACAAATTGTCTTGGTTAATTACGGTACTTTGCATTATTTTTTGTAATTCAGCATGGCAGAAAACCACCATCGATTGCGTTTTCATGGTAAAAGGATTAGGAACGAACTAAAAATACGCTTCATTGCATAGAGTTTTTATTCGCCAGAAATCGCTCAGGACGTGTCTCAGGCGATCTAGACCCCCGGGAACTTCCGGGGCCTAGGCCCTCACCTAAAGTGCTATGATAGTGGCCGTACCACTTTGAATTTGCTTCCGACGCCCCTGTTCCATGTTAGATTTCCAGATTTTAAGCAGTCTCATTTCAATATATGGAGTCCGAGTCCCAAAAAACACAGAGATTCATGGCTGTAGCTAAGAGCCTGCTCAGCGCCTAACTCCATATGATTTTCCTATGTTGGACAGCACAGTAAGTACTGGGATCTCTAAAAAGTCAGCAAAGGAAACATCCTCCTCTCAAGAAATCGGACACTCATGATATCACAGAAAGTATTCACTTTTCATATACCGGTACCAGAAAACAGAGACCTGCATAGGCCTATAGAGAGCTTGCATAGCTTACAATCATTAATCAATATCGTAGTCCAGAAATACATAACGTTACATCAGTCGCTTGCTTGCCATAATTCCATACCGGTACCATACTGACATGTATACATGATGAAAACAATTCAAAATAAGGCAGACCACCCTTTACATTTACATTTACTGTAGGTGTAGTTTGTCTCAGTTAAGTATAAAATGCAATCTGAAAAAAATCTCTCATTCTGTACTTTCTCACATTCTGTTCCAAGTAAGGCATGCATGAAGACCAGTTATGTTAAAGAGCTTTACTGCAAGCCCTGAACTAAACTAATCTGAATTCAACACATACACGTTGTTTATAGTTGTTTGGTCTTTCCGATTTCAATTTCTTTATGCCATCACCAACTGCCAACAGTCTGCGATATACTCTCAATTCTGGGCTAATGTTCATATCGTACTGACAGCTTGATCCCCACAACGACATGATATAAAGCTGGGGGTAAATTTCGTATTGCTAGTATCAGTAATATCCAATCTTCAGGAAAAATCTGTAAATGTCATGAAAACTTGATGGGTCACACTGTCCTCAGACCAATGCATCAGCAAAAACAGTAGAACCAAAATAAGTTGTATATGACTTGATAGAATGTCAACTCTTCCCTGTCAGGCAGTAGAGTGATGGCCTTGATACTGGTCCTCTCAGATAACCGACTTCCACTCAAGATAAGAACAGAATGATTTCCTCAAATTTGAGATTGCTTGGAGAATGATGCTTTATTCTGATTGTTACATCACTTTCACAAAGATCATGCAGCAATCACACCCTGTACACATGCTGGAATTGATTCTTCATTCATGATATCCAGCACACCACACAACAACTCGCACATGGAATCCAAGCGTTTTGATTGGTCAATGGCCGGCATTGCATCAGCTTTCAGCTTGGCGGGTCATCGTCCCGTTGTTTCAGAGCAGTTCAAAAAGACTGTGATAACAAATACCTCTCACTGTCTGAGACAATCGAAAGTCTAGCTGTAGTGGACAAGGGACGAAACAGTTACGGAGACCGGAGAGTCGGAGAACAAAATGTTATTCATTCACAATCGCCGGCGAGTCAACACGTGCGTAGCCGTGGGAAGCGTGAGCAACAACTGTCAGTCATGATAGTCATATCGCCAGCGGGTGACTATTTACTACACGGCTGAGCAACTAGGAAGACAATTTATCTTATTCAGACATTAGTGACTATAACATATACTTACCGTATCTTTGCTAGCCTTATCAGCTTTCAGCTGACGGACCTTTTCGCCTTGGAGTTTGATCGTTTCCTGCAGTTTCGTTCTGGCGGCCATTTTCGCCGGAAGTTGATAAATGTACCCTCGTTTTCATATCGAAGCTGCACCCTTCATAACAAACGCACGTGGGCACGGTGTGTATCCAAACAGATCTCTACCAGTGCAAACGATCTGCACAACGATCTCCACCAGCTAATATTACGGGTTTACGAGCAGTGGTATGTACCAATTTTAGCTTATTTTGCCAGGAAGACCTGAGTAATACTCGGAATGATATAGCGCAGCGTACGCATAAATATATGGTGGGTGTGAAGGCGGCGAGCCGGTCAATTGTCATCAATGATAGGCTGAACTTCACGTTATACAGCTGTATTTACAGTAACGGGAAAATGTGTGGACTAGAATGCTCTCATAATGTGCTCAACATGCGATATTTTTTGTCATACATAGAAAGTTGGAAGGTTCGTACTGCTAGCCTGAAACCTAGTTCAACAAGCTAAACATTGCTGACATTTAATTTTGTGATATTGACAACGTTGTCACTATCACAAAGTTAAATGTCAATTGGGTTTAGCGTGTTGAACTAGCCTGCAACCATGACAATTGTATCCTTGAAGTGAGCATGATTGACGGAATACACCCTGGACATGGTGGGTATGTGGTGAGACATGCTATATGTTCTATTTCTACAGTGTTAGAAGCGTGAGGACTACAACATCCAATTCCACTGAAGGCTACATTTATTACCGGTATCTCCCGAACAGTCAAACGACGTGCTTTTCTCACATGTTTGAATTCGAAGTCGTGAGTTCGCTGTCATCTAAGGACCGTTGGAAGGACGTGTAAACGTAGATCAGAGAGCAGATCGATATAGTGATGATATGTCGGTTGAATTTACACTGACCAAGAAACGGGAAGATATTCGAACAAACTGAAAAATATTATAATCCCGACTGAATTGACAATGTTTGCTTTTGGACTTGTATGGTGGCCGATAGCTGCCATTCTATAAATGTAACTTTTTTAACGTTTTTTCTATTTTTTTGTTGTTTTTTTTAAATTGAAATATTTATTCCATATTATTTCATTTTCATTTCATTTTTTTTAAATTTCATTTCCGTTTACTTTTCGTGTCATTTTGATTTCGTTTTCATTTTCATTTTCACTTTCATTTCATTTTGTTATATTTTTTTACTTACCGGTAAATTAAAAAAAAACAACATTATTTCATTTTTTTTAAAATTTCATTTGCATTTCTTTTTCATTTCATTTTGATTTGTTTTCATTTCACTTTCATTTCATTTTGATTTTGTTTTCATTTCACTTTCATTTCATTTTGTTATCACAAGGAAAAAAATATATAAGGTGGCAGCGCCCGGCACTGCCAGTTCCCTCTCTCAAAACGAAAACAAATTCTTCTGTGGCCGAGAACTGCCAGCCGAGCGCTGCCAGCCGAGAGCTGCCAAGTCATACTATTGGCTAATGTGTATCACGTGTGTGTTCATAGTGCCGTACCCTTAGCATTCCTCCCACAATGCGAAAGTGAAGATGAACCTGTACGACGGTAGCACTTGTCAATTGCCAATTGTCGACTGATATTTCCGTTTTCTAACTTGCGCGCGTTTAGTCTCATGACCTTCTGGTCTGGAATCATCCCGCCCATTTTCCTGGACGGCTTCCCCGGTACTTCTGACTGTTGTCATGTTGTCATTTCTTTGGCGCCGCTTTCTAGATGATCATTAACAGACTTCATTTATCTTTTCCTGTAAATTTGAGCTTAAATCTGCCAGTATTCTCCGAAACATTTTTTTTTTCTTATATCGTCCGGTACTTCATTTACCACCCGGTACTGTAAATTTGATATTTTTCTCTTTACGGTACGTTTTTCACCATCCGATACTTTTTAGATGTTCTATACATTTTTAGATGCTCTAAATGAGCGGGATGATTCCAGACTAAACGCGCGCACGTCAGAAAACGGCAAATACTCTCTAAAATAATTAGATTGAAATTCAATCTATCAAGTGCTACCGTCGTACAGGTTCATCTTCACTTCCGCATTGTGACATCTTCACAAGTCCAGGTAAATCCTAAATGCTCGTATAGGGTTTACCTGGACATTTTTGGTGATTCGAATGAGTTCTTGAGTCGATGGCTCTATTATCCAATTTCGTACATTTCATCCCCCACGCTTGTTTTGAATTAGCAAGTCGGTATCCCCAGCCTGCGGTTTTTCTTTGATTTCCGATGTCGATTTCCGCTTGACATCAAAGCAGTTTGGCCCGCGATGAACTTGAAACCTGTCACATCTCATACCTCGCAGCGGATTGGCCTAATCAACTAGCTTAGCGCGTTCGCTGATTGGGTTTATTCAGGGGAAACCCCTTGCTCTATTTATATCCAGAACTCGTATGGGTAACTAACCAAGCCAGTGTATCGATTCCAACAGATCGATCGATACACTGGCTCGCGAGGATGCATTGTGAGAGAAATGCTAAGGGTACGGCACTATGAACACACACGTGATACACATTAGCCAATAGTCTGACTTGGCAGCTCTAGGCTGGCAGTTCTCGGCCACAGAAGAATTGGTTTTCGTTTTGAGAGAGGAGAAAATCAAAGTGAAATGAATGTGAAATGAAAACAAAATCAAAATGAAAAGGAAATGAAAATGAAATTAAAAAAAAAAATGAAATAATGTTTTTTTTTAAATTTTTCGGTAAGTAAAAAAAATATAACAAAATGAAATGAAAGTGAAATGAAAATGAAAGCGAAATCAAAATGAAACGAAACGGAAACGGAAATGAAATTAAAAAAAAAATGAATGAAAATGAAATAATACGGAAAAAATATTTCAATTTAAATAAAAAAAAAATAGGAAAAACGTTAAAAAAGTTACATTTATGGAATGGCAGCTATCGGCCACCATAGACTTGTAACTAAATCAAGAAGTGACATATTCGGGCCCTTGTTGATCCTGGACATTGGTTGTGAAAGTGGCCTCAGTAGCGTGTCTGTGTCATCTCAGGGTATCTCAGAGCCATTTTCCGGTTGGCATAGATATCAATGATAAAATGTTATTGTCTGCGAAAGAAACACACAAAAAAATAAACAAGATTTCTGTTGACGTAATTCAAGCGGGATTGCTTCATGGACTTTCTTTTCTGTGTCCGTGTACATTTGACGCTGTCATATAAAGCATATCCACACTGCAGTGGCTATTGGGACCATTGGGTGAGATGAAACACGACAGTAGTAGGGTCTACGGATTTCGAGCCCCCTTTTCCGGGGAGGTAACTCTTGGTTCCCCTTTTTCCCGCCAGGGGGCGCTACCAGTCCCGTATGACGTCACTTCCGGTCTGGGTGAATGGAGCGTGACCTGTGAACATGATAGGATATGGGTGCACTCCGGAGATTCTTTTATTCGGCATGGAATAGACTATGGGTCCGTTTTTCGGCCACCAGTTGTCGCAAAACCTTCAACCCAAATCACTTATATGTATATATTTTCTGAAAGAGCATGATGAAACTATTATTTTAAGATATAACACTGCTATGTTATAGAAAAATTTAACTCGAACATTCTCCTCCATGCTTGCTTCATTTTTCCTAGAAAACCCCTTAAAATGTCGAAAAATGGTCAAATTCGGCTCAATTTCCAGAAAAATCTGTAAGAGCGATTTCAATTAAACTTCTTACTCACGTTCCCTGGTCCGGTCTCAACTTAAAAAGGCAAACAAAAGTGGGTGTCAACCTGCCCGTTTTTTGTCAGATTTTCTTCCCGTAAATGAGTCCCGATTTTTAGGCACACCCAAGGGGCATAACTGAGGCAGGACAAACTTTACTCCATGATCCCGATCAGCGTGTAGACGAAGCCAGCACTCGATTTGTACGTACTCGTTTGCAGCGTTGATAATGCTGAATAGGATGGCATTATAGATATAAGCTATTAAGAAGACAAGAAGAATTATGATGTAGCAGAACAAGGGCAGTCTATCGTATTATGAAATTAGAGAGGGGCCATTACTACGAAACTGTGGAGGGCCACCTTAAGGGGCAGGATGTTTTTTACGAAATTAATTATTCACACGTATCGTAATCTCAGAGTGTTTGCGAGTATGGCGGTATACAACACTTGCCAGTTATACATATTATTTTGGAAAATCCGACCGATAACTTTCCCCCTACCCCATCTTTGTTTTGATCACTTTTGTCAATTCTAGCAGGATTTTCGAGAACAAAACTCAAAATTAACCTATTTCTTCTTAATAATGGTCATCCAGTCGGCAATATGAAGGCCGTGGTTGCTTTTGCGCTTTCCAATGATAGCAGAAACGCGGGAAAATGCAAATAAGAGATGTAACCAAGTCAAATTATTGGTAATTTTGCACTCAATTTTCTCCTAGAAACATGGGAAATACTTCAGAAACTTGAGAAATAATTTGTAAAACCATAATAATATACATCCACTCCATCCTTTATGGACCGTAAATGGGTTCTCTCGTAAAGAAAATTTACACTGGCAAATTTATATCATTCTGATAGGACCTCGTTCTGCCATAATATCCACCGAAATCTCAGTCCAGGGGAGATAACTCCTGTATGGAATACAGTATGCAGTAACCTCAATTGTATACTAATGGACACACTGTGGGTTATTTTAATCGAACTTCTGGTCTTCTTTCCACCTGCTTCCGAAAATAGCGCTTCAGGTATAACTAGGCAGTCAAAATTAAACAATCTGGCGTAATGATACATCTCCGTTCCGTAACGGAGTCTACATTAAGATAATGCATAGACTCCACTATTATGCCTTAAAGGGTGCACTCCGGAGATTCTTTTATTCGGCATGGAATAGACTATGGGTCCGTTTTTAGGCCACCAGTTATCGCAAAACCTTCAACCCAAATCATTTATATGTATATATTTTCTGAAAGAGCATGATGAAACTATTATTTTAAGATATAACACTGCTATGTTATAGAAAAATTTAACTCGAACATTCTCCTCCATGCTTGCTTCATTTTTCCTAGAAAACCCCTTAAAAATGTCGAAAAATGGTCAAATTCGGCTCAATTTCCAGAAAATCTGTAAGAGCGATTTCAATTAAACTTCTTACTCACGTTCCCTGGTCCGGTCTCAACTTAAAAAGGCAAACAAAAGTGGGTGTCAACCTGCCCGTTTTTTGTCAGATTTTCTTCCCGTAAATGAGTCCCGATTTTTAGGCACGCTCAAGGGGCATAACTGAGGCAGGACAAACTTTACTCCATGATCCCGATCAGCGTGTAGACGAAGCCAGCACTCGATTTGTACGTAGTCGTTTGCAGCGTTGATAATGCTGAATAGGATGCCATTATAGATATAAGCTATTAAGAAGACAAGAAGAATTATGATGTAGCAGAACAAGGGCAGTCTATCGTATTATGAAATTAGAGAGGGGCCATTACTACGAAACTTTGGAGGGCCACCTTAAGGGCAGGATGTTTTTTACGAAATTAATTATTCACATGTATCGTAATCTCAGAGTGTTTGCGAGTATGGCGGTATACAACACTTGCCAGTTATACATATTATTTTGGAAAATCCGACCGATAACTTTCCCCTACCCCATCTTTGTTTTGATCAATTTTGCCAATTCTAGCAGGATTTTCGAGAACAAAACTCAAAATTAACCTATTTCTTCTTAATAATGGTCATCCATTCGGCAATATGAAGGCCGTGGTTACTTTTCCGCTTTCCGATGATAGCAGAAACGCGGAAAAATGCAAATAAGCGATGTAACCAAGTCAAATTATTGGTAATTTTGCACTCAATTTTCTCTTAGAAACATGGGAAATACTTCAGAAACTTGAGAAATAATTTGTAAAACCACAATAATATACATCCATTCCATCCTTTATGGACTGTAAATGGGTTCTCTTGTAAAGAAAATTTACACTGGCAAATTTATATCATTCTGATAGGACCTCGTTCTGCCATAATATCCACCCGAAATCTCAGTCCAGGGGGAGATAACTCCTGTATGGAATACAGTGTGCAGTAACCTCAATTGTATACTAATGGACACACTGTGGATTATTTTAATCGAACTCCTGGTCTTCTTTCCACCTGCTTC
This sequence comes from Hanleya hanleyi, assembly GCA_036873755.1. Classification (NCBI taxonomy): domain Eukaryota; kingdom Metazoa; phylum Mollusca; class Polyplacophora; order Lepidopleurida; family Hanleyidae; genus Hanleya; species Hanleya hanleyi. The sequence goes on along the minus strand of JAVTVY010043451.1, from coordinate 120 downwards.
CGAAAATAGCGCTTCTCGTGTAACTAGGCAGTCAAAATTAAACAATCTGGCGTAATGATACATCTCCGCTCCGTAACGGAGTCTACATTAAGATAATGCATAGACTCCACTATTATGCCT